>JAOEHI010014221.1:0-13322 GCA_025447815.1 Percopsis transmontana
TCCTTGAGCAAGATGCCTAACCCCTACCTGCTCCATGTAATAGCACCATGTAATTGTAAGTCGCTTTGGATAAAAGTCTCTGCTAAATTGTAATTGTAGTTGACCGATGGTTTCCTCGTGCACCACACATACACACACCAACGGTTCTCTGTTTCCCAATATGGTGAGCGAACTCCAGGCGAACGCGAGGGTGGCTTAACGAGACATAACTGATCCCTGCCAGCTCCCCCAGTCTCCACTGATGGTGGAGAAACAGAATCAACAGATACAGTAGAATCTGCGAGAGCAATCTGGCTGGGACAACATCTCCAGGTTTGTGTTGGCTGAGAGAATATATCTGTCAGTGCACATGCTTGCATTCATAAATCATGTATGTTTAGTCATCTATGATCCAATGAACATCATTCATATTTTGGACATCAAGACAAAAAAGTGCAAGTATTTGAAGCTCGCTATGCCCTCCTCCCCCTTTGTGAGAACTGCCACAACCCAAATATAGAACCCCCTTCAAATTGTCTCCTCGGCTTGCTCTCAGATGAAGATTGATGGAGCAGCGTTGCAGTCCAAAAGCATCTGCAAACAGCTGTATCTCTTCTGTGTTTCTGCATCTTCCAACAAGCTGTTGGTTTTGGACAAGGGAGGGGAGAGTCCTGAAACGGCTCGCGTCCCGAAACCGGGAACACATTCGGTCGGTCTGTGACAGTCGGCTTCCCAACTGAAGGTGACAAATAAGTTAACCCATAAATGATGAATGATTGTTTGGCCTTTACAAACTCACTCACCTAGTTTGGGTTCGTCCCGGGTTTACTACTGTACTCTTTATTCCCTACAATACATTTCCCTGTTTGCTTGTATGGTTTTGAAACACTTAAATTGAGCATCTTTAATCTTGAGGCAAAATGGAGGTTCATCTTGGCCTTCATGCTAGCACTGCCTGCTAATCAAATTAATCCTGCTTCCAGCAAATGCCTGTTCATGGTTTCCTGTCTTAATTTTTCCTGTCTGAATTATTTCCTGTCTGAATTATTAGCATTCACAATATCGTGGCCTGATACAGCTCTCAATGACAGTAGTACGGTTGCTTTTGGTAAATTGTACTCTGCTTATAATGCTTATAATCATAATTACCTATTTTGCCATGCCTATTCACCTGATTTTGTAGTCGGTGGAGAAACAAGTCTCCTCTTGTTTCTGTCGCGTAACAAGAGCAGAAGGTAGGCTTTAAGTGGTGACTGCTGAGAACTGGGATCTGAGTCCAATGGACCCACACATATGGTCCCGCTTTCAACTGTGGTTTGGCTGCCGGCCCCCCTTCTTCATACTTTGTGGTTTCGACATTTTATTTTCATTCGCTTGAGGTCATTCCTGCAAATACTTTTCGGTGTTTTATGTAAAGAGAACTTAAGAAAATTCTAATATATACACAAAAGTTTAAAAAAAATGCAATTTATTAAGCTTGACATCAGATTTTTGTGGGTTTTCGCTGGACATACATGGAAGATGTTTATTGGACAGTGTCATGTAAATGCAGTTAAGATGCAGTTGCAAGTGCACAAAATATTCAGACTTTGTATCCATTACTGTGTTAGAAATGCTGTTGGCTTTACTAAGAAAATAACAGGCCTATACTGTAGGTAAAAGATGGTGGTGTGAGATAAAGTATAGTATCCATTTTCGGGGGGGGGGGGGGGGGTTACGAGAAGGTATAGGCCTGTACACCTTAAAGTCGTTTCTGTTCCTGAATATTGATTTCACTGCTGTTTTTGTCTGATTACTAGATGCATTGCTGATTGCTCATTTCTTACCTTGCTGTTGAATTCATATTGCTGCATAGCAGAATATTTTAGGTTAGGCCATGTGGAAATATTTGAGGAATGTATGTTTTGAGAATCAGTTCATGTGTTTTGGATTCAGCGAGCGCATTATACCTGTGTTTCTGTTTCTGTTTTGTAGGCTACAAAGGTCATTTGTTTTTATTATTAATGTAAGTATAGTAAGTATTATAATCGTAGTATACTGTATATAAGCCTATTTGTTCATCAGTAATATGTAGGCGTAACACTCCACTGTGTGGGCCTTTGTGTCTGAACCTCCCGGGCTGAATTTGTGCCCCAGTTCGTCCCCATGCCTGCAGACATTTACATTCTCACACAACAGGAGTTTCTCAAAGTCAAGGATGCTTCCTTGGTAGGACGGATCTTTCCAAGTCGGGTCCTTGAGAGGCTATAGGCAAGACTCCTTCCTAGCACATAATGGCACGGTCTAGCGAGCGTGCAAGGTCTCGCCTTCAATTCCTCTCGTACGTGCGCATAGGATTGTGGGTACTTAAGGATCTCTGCTATTTGAACAACAAACAGACGCTTGTCTGAAACAGCAGAAGAAGGAGGATCTGGGGAAGATGGAGATTGGGTCATAAATTCAGAGGAGCTGCTGCATCACTCTCAGATGAAGCTATCCACTTCCATTCATGGGGGGGGGGGGGGGTTCCTCAGCTTTTTCAGTAAGGACACCCAGTGACGTGGAGAGGGAGATAGAACATCTGGATCCGGTGGAGGTGGCTCTGACATCTGGATGTTCTGGAGAGGTCCAGAACTGATGGCTGCCATGTCAATTATCTCTTTTCATTTTATAGGCTACATTAGTATCCATACTAAGCTTACAGTATATTGTTTCCCAGTATATGCTTATTATAGGTGTATATGTTTCTTTCATGAATATCCACAAGGTTGAGTATGAAAGGTAGTCACCCTCCATATACTGTATACCTTTAATGTTTCAATCCTCACTGGGGACTTCACCTATTGCCTAACATCCCAGTTGTTATTTGATTAAAGGGGTGTAGAGGATTGTACAGAAAGCTTATGCGTGCATATCCCTTAATCTAAATTAATATAGCTGTATTAGGGGATGTTAGGAGTCGCTCTCTGTCAAATTCCAGGGCTGTTTTTTTCACCCTGTTTATCTCTGACTAAATCAATTATCTTTTGCAATTGGGTTTTAGACCTAAAGGATCTACTTGGTTATTGTAACCAAGTTCAAAATGGACATGGACAAAATGGACAAGTGTGCAATGACATTTCTCTTTATTCTATTATAGTTGTTTTGTCTGTTTTTTTCCCCAACATTTTATAGTGTATTTGTATCTCTAAGAAATTCACATTTACATAATGCATTTTACATTAGTAGATAAGTACTTGTAACATTCAGCGTTCAGGTCCAGAAACATCTTAGATTTGTATATCATTTCACAGCGAATCACAGTGAACCTCCTGTTTTACTGCCCTGCCCTACGTAACCTGTCAATTCTGCAAGAGGTACAGTAATTGTACATGGTAAAAAACTTACCGTACATGCAATTTACGGGTGTGCATACTTCGCACAGTAGAAGTGAGTTCTTCATGGACAGTATATGTGTTTGTTAAATATAAGTTTTATAGGTACTTATAATGCTACATGACCCCTTTCAGTGACAAAGCCAGTATGTTTTAGAACGTAAAAGCAGTTTGCCATGGCAACTAATTATAGTTTCTGTAAGTGCATACAGTACTGTGTCTGTGATATGCTTTCACTGTGGCTTGAATGTAGTTTGGTTGAATAAACCCAGAGCCCAGGCATATGTAAGGTACTGTATGTATACATCCAGATTTAACTGAAAGAAAAACCTTCATTAGCTCTTAAAATAGCAAAACAAATACACTGATCGTAACATAACCGGATCAAAAGCAAAACAGAAGGTCAAACTCACACACACACACACACACACACACACACACACACACACACACACACACACACACGCACACATACACACCTGACGTTGAAAACAGGCACTTCAACTGTAGTACACTCTTTGGACGTGTTCATATCACATCTAATAAGTGCTACCAAAGAACAGGTTTAGAAAAAATACTGATTGCAAAATAGAGCAATGCTATCTATAAGAAAACAAATACGAAAATACATTGAGGGGATACAAATTAAACCACGACCTTGAAAAGAGCTTGCATATTTCTGTTGATATTCAGAAATGGCTGTACATTCTCACAACGTGTAACCCGCTTTCTCTCGGCGCGCTGCCTCCGCTCATAGTGGTGTTTAAGACGTGCCCTGACATACTTGATGGGGGTGTCGGGGGGGGGGACATTTATACTAGTAGACTAGTAGACCTCCACTGAGGTCACTGCTTGACCTCAGGTCAATCACACCAGCTGTCAATCGTGTGAACGGTGTGTGTGTGTGTGTGTGTGTGTCTCAAGAGTGCCATCTGCTCACATAAACCCAATAAGCCATGTGCCCAGAACAGTGCGGTTTTCTTTGGCGACAGTCCTCCAGCGATACAAATTATGTTTCGAAAGTCTCCCTCAAAACCGGTATAGGCTGCGTGGGATTTTACGGTTCAATTGATAACTTTGAATTGCTTAGTATTCTAATTGATATTACCGAGCATCAGTGAAACCAACAGTGCAAAATGAGACTTGCGTACTCTACTGACTGTCACTGTCGTGAGAAAGGTATCGGGGCCACGGACAGTGGCATCCTGTGACCAGGGTGGTCTCACCGTTGCCCAGTTATCCAATGCCACTTAAACTGGCCGGGTGAGCCTCTGCAGTTCGTTCTTCCGTCTCTTTGTCACGGTCTCTTTTCCTTCGATTGAACACTTATACCTCGTACTGCCTACAGGCCCGCAGATGTCCACAAATATGTGAATTATGTTGGGCTAATGCATTTCTAATCGAGTTTGACTTTAGTGCCGTAGCCCCCCTCTTCCCGATAACGTGACAGTTGGACTCCTTAAAGTACTTTACATTTTCTTCATCAGAACCCCTCTATTGACCTGTGGACATCATTACATTATACCTGAATTTGGTGAGGGAAGGAGGAGGGGGCGAACAAGCTGGGCTCCAGCAACATTGTTATGCTACAATTTCTTACAGTATACCTTGCGTTGTTTACAGTCTTCATGCTCTCTTGAGCGGGCCGGTAAAAGCGGTCCGTCGGTGAAAGGCGGACTAAGTGCTTTCAACTTCGCCGTGGCGATACAGTAAATGTCAGTGGCCTCGGGCAGGGACGGGAGACCTGCAATGTTAATGCGGTTTCTTCAGAGAAGGCCACATTGCCTACGCAGCCCCGCATTATCAGGCAAGGGCCGAGCGGGGGAGGAGGTTAAGAAAAGGTGATGCAATTACCACCTGCCTGTCAGGACATCACTCTAATGGGCCTTCCGTTGACGGGAGAGCAGCGATGCTGCCTCCACAATGTCTGTGGGCTTCCCTCACGAAATAATACAGTTCCAAAATCTGTCTTGACCAATGAGAGAAATTTTGGTTGCGCGCAGTTTACTCGCGCAAGCGTCCAGTAACGCTACAACGCCCGAGCGGGGGGGGGGTCCCGACAGTGACACGTTCTATCTTTGTTCGGAAGGTGGAGGCGGACGATAATCGCATAATGTCCCCTCAGAGGCACCGTGGGGGTCATTACAATGACTCAGTCATCCCGGGGAGTGTTCGTCTCAAGTCTTCCCACCTAAACAAACCCATTTGGGTCATATAAAATGGTGGGAGAAAAAGGATTCCTAAGGGTACAACAGGACGGTTATCTGAGCCTGGAAGCCTGCAGATACAGGAGTCAAAGGTGTGATACACTGAAAATGGCTACTTCTTGTCCTTTGGACAGGCATGAGCAACCATGGACGCACAGAAACATGCTGATAGAGATATAAAAAAAAAAAAAGATCAATTTCTATATTCTACCTATCTACCTTTCAGGCACAAACATTTAATGGCTAGTAATGATGTGATAATAGTGTAAATTAAAAGGTAATTGCCCAGGAAGGGGACAGAGGATATTAGTTTGGCAGTTAGTGATTCCTTTATGTCATATTGTCTCTACTAGATACTTTGCTATTCATGTTAATACGTGATGGCTTGGCATATGTGTTACTATGTGTTAGCGGCTTTACAGCAGACGTGCCGGTCCGCGGGATCGTTGATGTTGCCGTGGTAGTGAGTAATGTCCAGGCACAGCTGACAGAGTTGGACTCTGGCTTGGTCACAGTCCAGTCTTGGGCATTGCCCAATGGCGGGAGGTCCGCACAGGAAGAGGCGGGGCACTTATTGAGTCAAGTCAGTGTGCCAAGGAGTGATAGGAGTGACATTCTAGCCACCCAATCTGTTCGCACTCCACTGCAGTCCCCGCCCTCCGTAAAGTCCGCAGCCCCCTCGTTAAAGGACCCTGCTCTTCGTCTTCGCCTGTCTTCCTCCTCCTCTTCAGCTCGCCCGGCGTCCTCAGACTTCGGGGCGGGGGGCGTCGGACGGGGCGCCCCCGTCCACCCGCACCACTTGAAGAGAGACAGAGATAAACATGTCAGATGGCCATGATACAAAGAGGAAGGGAAAGCACAGGTGGCTTGTGGCGATAGCTATAGCATGCTTCAAGCTAGTGCGCTGCAGAACAGCGAGAGAACTTCTGTGTTTATCTAGTGTTTATTTACTTTTTATCCTGTCCAAGGAGTACACGAATGGATTTATTTTAGTTTTTTGTTTGACTTATTTGACTTATTTATTTTCTAAAAGGTATTTTGCCCTTATAGTTGAAGCTTTACAAAAGCATTGTGGGTTTGTTAAGAAACTCCAACGGCATGTGCCCCTTTTACAACTGGCTGGAAGCCCTCTCTACTCCTCCCGCCCTACAACACTATAGGTATACTATACACCATTTTCTACCCCTCAGACAGTTGTGTTTCTAAAGTATAATACCAAAAGTGTATTGTTAAAACGTTTTAAATTCATACAATTCCACTGAATACAACTCCACAAGCTTCCCTGTGTGAGCAACAGAGAAGCACCTCTAGAGTAAATACTGTACATCTCATCCTCTTGCAATTCTCTAATAGCTCAACTAAAAAGTCCACAGAACAAGTCGGGGTCTCTCTGCATGAAAAGGGGCTTGAAATTGCATCATGTTCATGCTCTTCCCCGCTACTGGGGCCCTATGAGGTCACCTGTTAAACCGGACTCATTATCTTAGTAAAGACAAGGAAGAAATGTTCTCTTTTTCCCACAAAACCCTCAACCTGCTGTCAATTGGGGGATGTCATAGCGACGGCTCTGGTATGCAGAGGCGTGTTGAGAGGGACCCCTGGGATCACCACTTGTTTACTTGTCTTCATCAATGAACCACTGTGGCCGGAGCGCATGTAGTAGCTAATTCCTCAGCAACATATAGCGTGACCAATTCCAATTAGATAATAAACTAGTAAGCCCTTTAGTTTAGCAACCTCTTGTTTTTAAGATCTAAAGTTTAAATATTATAAGAGAGGAATGGTCTCGCTTTTTGACCTTTCTCAGTTGACAAGGGCTAAAACTGAGCCACATTGGACCAACAATGTATTAAATTATGTTTTATGTTAATTTCCAAACCAACAAACCACAAAACGATTTGGCTCAATCTAAGTAATGAGTAACAGGTAATCTTTTGTTCTTTTTGGAAGTAACAAGCCAAGTAAACACAAGGACTCTGATGAGGCAGGCTATGATGTCATGCCAGTGTTTACGCCCCCCTAGGCCAATAAGAACACAGCCAAGCTCAACGGACATCGCAGTGGCCCTCCTCCTTTCTCTCCTCTCCTGTTTCTCATCATGTTGTTCCCACACTTCGGACTATGTAAATGTGCTGTCCTAAGCCTTGGCTCCGTCTCACTGCAGACTCTGTCCAGTGTCTGTCGCACTCTGTGACTCTCCGCCTTCCCGTGGACGCACTCGCTCCACACATACCGTTGGCTCCTTGCAGGGAGCCGTTCACCGCTTCAGAAGAACACACTTTGTGTATCAACCACGCACGCACACACACACACACACACACACGCACACACACACACACACGCACATACGCACGCACGCACGCACGCACGCACGCATGCACACACTCACAAAGACCTGTACTTAACCTTTACAGTGCACCCATTTCTAAAAGGCCATTGCATCCTCCCACTTAAGCTAATCTGCCCACACTGTGAGATCTATAGGGTCCGTTATGCCAATCACAGCACAGCAGTAATTCTCCATGTTCAGCCAACACTGATTGGCCTGTGAGTCACTCTGAACCTCTGTAGATCGCTCTTTTAGATTGTGATGGAGGCCCGAGATTGCTTTATAGGTAATTTCATGGTCAGGAGTTGGGTGCCTTAATACTGAAAGTAATTTGGGTCTAAACTGCTCAAAATCCGTTTGTGCAGTTTAAATTCTATTCAAATGCAACAGGAAATAAGTGTTGCAACAACAATCAACTTACTTATTTGTGTCCCCGGAGGGCGATTAGGCATGCAGCAAGTATAAACACATTCAAGACACAAAAATTCATACAAGTTCTACACACACTCCAGCCCAATTGTCTCATTCTTATCTGCAAGGTGTGTGTGTGTTAGTGTGTGTGTGTGTGTGTGTGTGTGTATGTGATATATCCTCTTTAGATCACCTGTAGAATGTTTTTTGCGTACGATGACTGGTGTATGACCTATTCAGCTATTGACAAATGTACTTAAATAATTAACTGCGTTGATTTTTCCTAATGTTAATGTTCCAAATTAACATTCCAAATGAATTGTAAACATAATCAATTAAATCTTATTATGAAAAATACATTTTCCAATAAGGTTACATAATTAACATTTATATATATTATAATATATATAATATATTTTCTTGAATGCTCGCGTTACAGTCGCACCAACTGACCTCTATTTAAAATAATTAAAAACAAAATAATTCAATATTCCTGAATAAACTCGAGGTTTTAGTAGTTCCATTCCACCATCCAATACTTGGATAAATGACATAAAACGGTCAAGATGAAAATTTTCTCGTGTAGTTGTCGTGTAGTCTAGCACAGAGTGTAGCGTAATATGCACTGTGTTCTTGACCCATTAACTCAAAAGCTTCTACCTCTACTGTACCTTGCCAAACAGTCAACTATTCTTCTCCTTCCAAAGCATTTTCTCTCGATCCACAATTAGTTAATTAACTTTCAGTGGCTGTGCCTCCATTTTGTGTAAACTTTAAGGTTCGATATACTGTATACGGTAGGACAGGACTTCAAGAATGGGAGACTTTTGTTTTTTTTTCATTGTAGTGTGTTTTGTCACTACCAAATCTAATTTCACAACAGTAAATGTAGTTATTACTCCTCCCAGGGAGAAGAATTCAGAGACAAAGTTGTGGCTGTTTTTAGTTGTGTTGAGCCATGCGGCTGAGCTAATAGGTGTGACTTTTAGGGTGACTTTTATTGGTTTTATCCTATTCCAGGTGATCCCCGGGGGAACTAATATGACAACATAATTTTACTGCACCTTTCTTTTTTTTTTAAATCTTATTTTACTTATTTTAGCCGCCGTAAAACATGGGTCATTTGAAGCAGGAAACCCCTATGATTAATGGATTTATGGGGGCATATTCTTACCCCATTGAGGATTTGAACAAGTCCCCATTAGCAGTGGAGGAACAACCCACAGCATGGGTGCAGTTGCTGTGCCTGTAATGGTTTCTGCACAGACAGTGCTAATGCTAATTAGCACCCACTAAACAATGATTTTGGAGGAGATTTTAAAAGGCATAGAGGCCATGACTGGATTCCATCTCACAACACCTGCTAATGAGCCAATCAGATAAAGGGATTTCGGGTTCAACGGGGCTGTCATCTATTCAGTGAACCAATCGAACGCTAATCCTTGAGAAAGAGACTCGTTCATTTCCTCCAATATACCTTGTGATTTGCAGAAGAAGAAAACACTTTTTTTTTTACACAACAAAAACCTATCACAAAAAAAAAGGCCTCATTAGCATGAAACAGGAATCCTGGGAAAGTTTGTGACACCATAGCTGGCTAATCCAAATCCAACTTGATTAGCCGTTCAGCAAGTTAGCACACGAATATGCTTGTGTATCTGTTTATTTAGGTTCACTAGGCACTAGCAATAAAAGAATATAAATATATGGTGACATCATTTAGAAGAGAGCGATTGTAGGCCAGAATGGCCTGAGCAAGAATGTTTGGAAGGGAAAGAACTATAAAAAATACTAAATAGATCTACTATTTTCCCCCTTTCTGTTGGTTATTTTCAATACAGAGCTCCCATAATGTACTTTACTCAATGTTTACGCATTCACTGGCCATTTGATTGTTGGAATCATATGCTAACTCACTTACAGGATTCAGGACTACAAACTGTTACTCTTCTTTTACTACTGTAATTTGGTAAAAACTACAAATCTTTGATTAAATCAGAATTTCACAATCACAGCCGAGAAGCCAGTTTTTAATTTCAATTTTTTCTTTTTTTGCATTATTCATAAGCTTTTACTCATCACTGTTTCCTGTGCTGGCTGCTGCAACAATTAAATATGTATAAAATAAAATCTCTCTCTCTCTGAGGTGGTTGACTAGGTGTAAAAAAAACACATGGGTCAAACATCTGCCCAAATGTACATACATTGGCCTCTTGCTGTATTTGTGCTACCAGCGTACAAGAAAATGCGAAAGGTGTTTAAATGAAAACCACATTGTTTGGGCGCATAGCGCACAGCCAATTTATTTTTTTCAAACTTGGCACAGCCTGGACCCTAAATATTTAGTTTCTCGGCGACACACTAGAGGTATTTATAGATCAGACATATTGTACACAGTCGTATTCCTTAGATTTCACCCTTTTGCTATGTGCATTGAAATGGATATTGCTGCTCTGTCGGCAGCTAATTTGTTAGCTGCTCATACAAGCAACATACTGTGTGTCAACAGTGCTTTGATAAATCACTTACAAACTGGCTACAACCAAACCACACAAAACTAACACACGTTTGAATCTAATTTAGTACCAACATTGACTGTAAAGATAGATAGATAGATAGATAGATAGTTAGAAATAGATACATTTCATATCATGATTGTAGTGACCAAAGTTATCACGAATATCAGAATTATAGCGGTATTTTTAAAATGTGCTGAACATTTTCAAAAAGTACTGATACATATAAATTGATTCACCAAGTTTTACAATTTGGCATTTAGCAGACGCTTTTATCCAAAGCAACTTACAATTACATGGAGCAGGTAGGGGTTAGGCATTGTGCTCAAGGATGCTTACAGGTAGACCAACTCTGGGGCTTGAACCCATTACCTTCTGGCTGGGAGTCCAACACCCAGACCACTAGACTATCCTGCCCCCTACTTTTTTGTGGCTTTTTTGTGGCGTTTTTGTGGTTTTATATTGAAAACCACAAATAAAATTATCAGCACTATGCGCTTTTTGTTTGCATGAACATTAAAATAGTAGCATAGCCTATACCCTATGTAAACATATGAAAACCATATCAAATGTGCTTTACTGTAAGATTAAAGATGGCACCATGTGGCCATGAGAGGTAACTGCACGTTGGAGATAAGAAAACGGCAACCAAAAAGACATTTCTTCACATTCTATGCTCAAATAATGAGATCAAATTTTTTGAAAATTTCGCAGCACTGGTCGTGCCTGACAAGGGGTGCTCATTGG
Organism: Percopsis transmontana; assembly: GCA_025447815.1. Lineage (NCBI taxonomy): Eukaryota > Metazoa > Chordata > Actinopteri > Percopsiformes > Percopsidae > Percopsis > Percopsis transmontana. Next base: position 11,543 of record JAOEHI010014221.1, read on the forward strand.
GGCAAATTCACTTTGTATCGTGTTGGGAGGGTTTTCTGTTGTTCAGCCCAACACTGATTTAGCTTGCTAAAGAAGCGATTTTTATTCATGAGGATTTCGGTTTACATTTTTTGTGTTTATGATTTGGTGATCATTGATCGCTGTTTTGGAACAGCCTTAAGCCTTTTTTATGTTAAGCGTTGCATGCTGCGCCTGTGTTTATGAGAGTGTTGCTAACTTGGGTTGATACTGAACATTATTTACTGTGGGTTTTCAAAGATTGGTAATCAAACACTGTTTAAATGATAATTCCAATTTCACACGGTAAAAGGAACCATCAGGAATTTTACCATGGTTTATTGTGAAACCGGTCACCGTTCTCTAATAGACAGACAGACAGACAGTCAGACAGACAGACAGGCAGAGAGAGATTCCGACAGACAGACAGACAGACAAGTAGAGAGAGAGTCAGACAGACAGACAGACACACAGGCAGACAGACCGACAGAGAGACAGACAGACAGACACACAGACAGAGAGACAGACAGACAGGCAGAGAGAGACAGTCAGACAGACAGACACACAGACAGAGAGACAGACAGACAGACTCTATCTCACCTATCTGCTCCTGTGTGTGGGAGTGTGTGATGTGGGCCGGGGCCTGCTGAGGGTCTTGCAGACTCTGGCTGTCCACCGAGATGCCGCTGTCGCTGTGCAGCTTCTCCCCCTCCGGCGTCACCGTCTGATTGGCCGTGGCCGCGCGATTGTTGGCCGCCTGCTTGTTCTGCTTGCAGCTGTTCCACCTGCGGGGGAGCAGCAAGCGGTCGTGGTGAGTGGGCGCTGGGCTTCAGTTATCGAGTTTGAAGGAACTGTGGCTGGAAATGACCCTTATGGTGGAAACCAGCATTACAAATACAGTGTTGTTTTGTTTCGAAGAGAGTGGTTCGCACTCCTCTCCACTCCTCCCCCTTTAGGCTCACACCATTCAATACCACAGACAGTTGTGTTTCAAGATCTGAAGCAGGCTAGACACTTGGCGTATTTTGGGTCGCTAATGCACATACATCTGTGGAAAAGCATAAGATAAACATTGTCTACATTGTGATGATGTGGGTAATTGTCTCCGGTTTAGGGAGGATGTGAAACAGGCACATTTTGACAGATAACATCATAATATATTACTACAGTCAACTTTTAAAATCCAACCAAATGGACTAGTCAAATAGAGCTCTCGGATATAGGTTCTGTACGAAGATGAAGTAGTAAATAGAGTACATGTATCCTAATAATGCATAACTTTAGTCTACAATTACTACAAAAATACATTAAAAACTAAAAACAAGAAAACTGCAGCGAAGGAGAAGGGGGTCGGTTTTCGGTTGGGGGAATTATCCATCAGGTTTTTATATTACAGTAAATGTATGTGGGCAGAGTTGATTTCCTTTTAGCTTCCAACACCTTCCTTGAATGCTTCACTTTTGAATTTTCACTTTTAAGTACAGTCAACACTCGTTTCCAAGTGTTTATGAGGAATGGACTGTAGATGAGAGGTATTCTTCCAAGCTGTGTCTGTTTATGCGTGGAAATAAACACACACAGAGAATTAACCAGATGTGAGGGGCATTGACTGGGCTGGCAAATCTAGCACTTGAATTTCCCCTGCTCTGCAGTTTTCAAACAACCAATGTCTCAGATGAGCTTGTTTACATGCTGTAACGTGTAACGTTATTTGTGTAATGTTATTTGCTTGAAAAAACTGGTGGTTAACCAGTTCAATTGTTGACAAATATGCTAATTGTAA
>JAOEHI010014221.1:20826-30889 GCA_025447815.1 Percopsis transmontana
TGGAGATGCTGACAGATTTTAAGTTTCTTTTGCTACCCCCCCCCCCCACACACACACACACACGCACACACACACACGCACACACACACACACACGCACACACACACACGCACACACGCACACACACACACAAAACCTGCCTGGAACATCCTATACAGTAAATCAGCATTCATGGTTGAAAAGCTTCTTTTGTAAAAGATGGACGCCTGTAAGATCTAAAAGCACAAGATTAAACATTGTTAGTAAAGCTTCAATCAATAATAGTATTTACCTATTTATGGCTACTTAGTCCATCAATCCAAAAGGATTTTAGTTTTAGATTTCAGTGTAATCTTTAAGATGTCAATTACTGTCTTATTATTTTCCTTCGGGAATAATACAGTTTTATCTATCTATCTACTACTCCTCAAGCCTCTTATACTACAATGTAATGCATGGTTCAGATTACTGCAGCAAGGTGTGGGAGTGTTCTAACCCTACAACCCCCGATTTCATGCCCTGTTCAGCTCAGGTGAATTTACTGCGCCTGTGCTAATGTGTGCCACTGCTTTGTTGGAGAGGGGAGGATTCAATCTAAGCGCGTTGACATTTTTGTACGCCAGTTTCCAATGCCTAATGCTCGCTCAGCTTTCTTGCCAATCGACAGGCCGACCTTTGACCCCGCCCGTTCCAGCAGACACAAGAGGAAGTAACCCCCATTGACCTTGTGCATTCACACGGGGAGGGGGAAATATTGTGACATTGACATACAACCCTCCGACTGAGCCGTCAAATTACGACTGACAGTCCTCAGATCTTAGGTTACATGACTATGATATCATGTTTGTGTGTGTGTGTGTGGCCTGGACTTCCATGTAGTAGGGGGCAGGATGGTCAAGTGGTCAGGGTGTTCGACTGCTGGGCAAAAGCTCATGGGTTTGAACCCTGGAGTTGGCCTGTTAGCATCCTTGACGCTCCTATCTGCTCCTTATAACACATACTCAATGTAAGTCACTTTGGATAGCATCTGCTCAATGATACATAGACTACAGGCCTGTACACCAAAGGATGTTGACAGTACAGGCTGGATGGGGTGGTGGTCAACTCTCGGGAAAATGTTATGGGTTCAATGCCCGGCCTAACTGTAAGGGGGCAGGATAGTCTAGTGGTCTAGGTGTTGAACTCCCAGTCGGAAGGCCGTGGGTTCGAGCCCCAGAGTTGGCCTAGCTGTAAGCATCCTTGAGCAAGATGCCTAACCCTATATCTGCTCCATGTAATAGCACCATGTAACTGTAAGTGGCTTTGGATAAAAGTATCTGCTGATTGTGATTGTGATTGTGATTGTAATTGTAATTGTAATTGTAAGCGTTCCAGAGCAAGACGCCCCTATCTGCTCCTTGTAATACTTGTACTCAATGTCAAGTCACTTTGACTCCCAGTGCAAGCAAGCAGTAGCCATGGCAGCATGGCTAGCTCCATAAGTCTGGCAATTGTAACAGACTTACTGTGGCACACAGAGTCGCTGTAGGGGAAACACGGCGCCACCTCCTTCTCGATGCCCTCCTCGCAGAGGGTGCAGGGCAGGCAGGGGTCCAGGGAGCTGTCGCGGTCCGAGTAGGTGTCGTCGGCGCACACCTCGCAGAGGGTGTCGTGGAAGTGCTCGCACTGCCCCAGCACGCCCTCGCCCGCCGGGCACACGGTGCACGGCTCGCACCGGCCGGACAGCGCGCCCAGGAAGTAGCCGTAGTTGCAAACGCACGCGGCGTCGTTGGACTCGGTGCACGGGGTCTTCATGCGCATCAGGCCCGTGCACTGGGTGCAGGGCGCGCACTCCTCCGTCAGGCTGTAGTTCTCAGAGAAGGTCTCACCTATAAGGGGGAAGGAGAAGGGAGAGGGGGAGGGGGACGGGGGAGGAGAGAAAGACCAGTTAGGGAGAGAGATCCCGGGGGCTCTCAGTGATCTGGGCTCAGGGCGGACAGGGAAAGGTGGGCCGCTTGAGGGACTCCGCAGGGCTTACGGTTCGGCACAGCGGGTATTCATCTCTGCTCTGTCTCCAACGGCGCCGACGAGCTTAAACGACCAACGACCTTTCGACACTTTGGCAATGTTTCTTGGCTAAGGCCGGGCTTGCCAATGCAGGACACATACTGGTGTAGAGGAGAGCAGGGAGGCCTATAGGTAACCTCAAGTTGTTTAGCAGCCTGGTATTAACGTTTCATGTTTTTGGGCCTTTTAATGGGGGAATTTCCAGTTGTAACGCCGAGAGAAAAGACACAAGTTCAACAGACTTACTATTCGCCTGTATTATATGTACATCGCTAATAAATATACAGTACATATCAATATGTACAAAGTATGTGCGGGATGGAAAAATGTGGATTAAAAACTGCTACCATCATGGAAATTACTTGAAAAGAATCTATTAACGTTTGAACTTCTGATGTCCTTCCTCAACCACCTAGTATCGAGCTGCATGCGTGCGTGTGTGCACTTAACAGTAGCGTGCACGCGCTTTCTGTTGTTGTTTTGCAGTCACGTGCACAGGTAGACCCCAGGTGGTGCTCAAGCACCTGCTCTTATGGCCTCTGACTAGATATGTGCCCTTTTATTCTATTACATTTTTCTAACTTTATATTTATTTTTTGCCATGGCATCAATTCTAAATAAAATCGTATTTGTAACTGCATTTGAGTTCCTATTCTGCCAGACTGCACGAGCCCCTGCCTTCCCTTGTCGCATCCACCAGAGTTAACGCACGCAAATCGAAATAGAATAGAAATAGTGAATGCTAAAGACCATCGTCTCTGTGAGAATTGATCATTTTGTAGAAGTCTGTTGAGTAGGCCCCTATTAAACATCTGCATGAGTGTATGGTTATTGAAATAATTAAATACTGTATGTATATGAAAGATGTGCTACTGTACCCCATTAATTACCGAGACATCCCGCCACAGGTTCATAATGAACCAAAACTATTTTTATACTTCTCAAAGGCTAATAAGTAATAAAAAGTCTCTAACGAAGACAGCAAAAAGAAAATGTAAATATTCATGGAGGGCATTGCCTACCATGAACAGTAAATTGGATTTCTATTTCTGCTGTAAACGTGTAATATACTAGTATAATAAAATGTACTTTTTTGCCGTGTCATCAACATTCATATCTATACAATGTGTTCATGCAATGTGTTGCTTTCAAGGTGCTTCCGAGGGACCATGCCCCGAGACCCCCCAACAGGGTCCGAGGTGCGCCCATCACAGTCACAAGATCGGGTAGGATCTTTTTTTGACACTTTGGTGATGCTCTCTCACACAGAGGAGAACATGAGAGGGGGTCACCCTGCAAGACCTGCCCTTGAAACCGGGAGAACCGCTGTATCTGTCTCAGCAAGCAACAGATGACTGGGCCCTTCTAGGGCTGTTTGACTGACGGCTTTGTTGTTGATGCTTTTTCGCTTATGCATTAGTTTTAATGCACAACTGTCAAATCAGTCTTAGATTACATAATAGGAGAGCAGTGGCAATCTGTGGCAATGAAATGCAAAATGAATGTGTACACTGTATGTTCCACAAGAGCTGGCAGAGTGACATGTTGAGCAACAGCATGTTGACAGTGGGAAAAGCCCTGCAGGGATGTCCCAATGCTTGCCTCGACTTGTTAGCTGCTCTGGCAGGTAAATACGGACGCTAGTAGCTCTCACACCTTGTAAACAGCAGCACAGCTGAGATACGACGGCTGCCAGGCTGTGCACACACAGAGGCAAGACATGGTAATACCAATCAGCCGGACACGGCAGGAGAGAGGCTTATAAAGGGGTTACCCGTACTTGGTACCCAGATAGATCTCTGCGATGTTCACTGCAATGTAACTGTATACGCAGAGTGCAGACGGGTAAGTCCGGCCGTGGGCAACACAATGGTTGAGGCATGACCTCATGTTCAAGACCACCTTGAGAAAGCTGTAATCTACAGCTTGGTGGGCTGTGATGTCAGTTGGTGGATTAATGCAAGGTCAGTTTACTCCACAGAAAAGTTCAATAATAAAGGTCATTACAGCCCATTTCTCATAGGCTGTGTTTATTTACTCAAGCAGGAACAGCAGAGAGAAGTGAAAATGACTGAAAAAAACAGGCAATGGCATCCAGTTTGCGATAAAAGAGGTAAATAATTACATTAATTTGCATACTCGAAGCCTTTGTTTTCTTTGCAGTCAGGCTCATCGAGTGAACCATTTCCCATTCTTTTCAATTATTTCCCAGCACACATGTGTCCTTGCTAATTTTAACTTTCATGTGTGATATCCATTTGGCAGTACTTGTGTACAGTGAGAACACATCTGAATGAGACCATATGCGCCAAGTGTTCACACAGCCACAGGGAAGCTCGTTGGGTATAGACAACATGTAGCCAGTACCAGCACTAGCCTTCATCCACTCACCCCTGGTCTTGATTTATTATTGATCCTGGTGCGGGGCGGAGCTTCTGCTCAATTAGATTACCTTTCGTAGGCCAATGACAAATAACAACACACTCATCTTCAAATGGTCCGAAAACATATAAGATAGGCGCGTTCACAAATCTTCCTGGGAGATGATATTGTCGTAGAGTTGCCGACTTACCCCTAAAATTTCGCATTAGTATAGTGAATTGTCAGTCAATTATCAGGAAATATATTTTTAAACCACAATCCTAAATTTGACTTGAAATGTATTTATGTTTTATTATTTTGTACAGTATCATTTAGATGTAATTTTGCTGTGCCCAACACAGCAATGTAAGTGCAATCTACCCTCATCTTTATCTTGCTGGGTTGGGATGGGCGGTTAGGATGTGGTTTTGGCTTTTAAAATGTGCCATTTCAGCCCGAGAAGACCCCCACATCAGTGCTCCGACCCATTAGCGTCATCAATAATGTAGATATGGACATCCCTGAAATGGCCGCCTTCAGCCTCCACCGTAGGTGTGAGTTTACAGGCGACCGGGCCATTTGTCCTCCCCAGAAGGGTCCATATTTTACGGTTCCCAGGGCAGACATTGTTTTACATTTGCAAACACAGCCGAAGCACTCGGCTGTCCTTGCTTTCAGTGGATGTGCAACATTTATAAAACCTGTGTAACTGCCTTTTAAAAGCCAAGAGATGCATGTATGCAATTATCGTTGTGCTTTACTGGCCCTCCCAGATCTAAAACGGGTGTTTTTCACCCCCCGTATGTAACAGAGGCAGTACAGCTTCCATGGACTTCCGTGGTACTCTAATAATAGCAGGTTACATATGCTATTATTAGAGTACCATGGAAGGCCAAAGCTGGACTGCATCAAACAGCACTTACTGCATCACTTGTCTGTATTACAGTGCATTGTTGTTCTATTTCTCTTGGGGGTCACTGGTGAAAAAAAGTAGTTTTCCACTTTTCCCTATTCCCCGGATGATCGAAACCTGGAAGCCAATCCGCATGCTCTGTGGCAAATCTAAGGCTATAGAAACGCTGCAGAACTACTTTCCTTCCTCCCTTAAGTCCTCACTGAGCCTTTGGGTCCTTCTTCTGACAGTGCTATGCTTCATTAACTCTCAGCAATCCAGGAGCTCTCAAGCCAGCCTGCACGGTGTTTTTTTTTAGACCGGTTTGCTGAAGGTCCAGTTGTGTTCTCTCCCACGACAGGCAGATAGAAATGTTGGGGGGGGGGTTGGCTGATAAATATTTCAGTGCTGCTGATGTTGGTAGTCGTCTAGCCCTGCCCCGGGGGAGGAAGGGTTGAAGGGGGCTGGAAAGGGAGAGTTACGGCAAAAGGAAGTGGGGGATGAAGAAGGCCTTCTGTGACTAAAGACCCACCCCCACCCACCACCACCTTCCATATTTACAGCACAGCAGGATATGGATTTGCCCATTTGTTTTTAACGTTTAAATGATTCATGTGTAGGAAGAATGCGAGGAGATGATGCATTCATAGATGATATTTTTGTAGGCTAAAGTAGGTGAGGGATCACGGCCATCGCGTACACAAATAAGATGAGATAGCACTTGATTGATCCCCAAGCGGGAATTAAACTATCAATAAATTATAACTCCAAATTTCAAATGTAAGATTTTATCTGAAGCTAAAGTCCTCTCCCATCGGAAAGGGAAGATGGCCCCCGGGTTTCTATTAGTAATTGAACGCTTTCTTTATCAGCAGCAAATACCATACCACAAGTTAATTGTTCTCCAGTGGAGTGACAATAGCTCTTCAGTACGTTTCAAGTAGCTGGATTCAGGGAGCGAGAATGCATCGCTGTACCCGTATGCATGACAAATGAGCAGATCCTGCCCTTTGGAGGTACGTCTCAAACGCTTGTTGATTCGCTAGGAGAGGCAATGAGTCATAGCAACGCAGGAGAGCAACTAGACAGCAGTCGGTGGAGTCGAGGACAAGTGGAGCCGCCGTGCGTGGCCAGCAGTGGGACAGCTAAAGAAGAAGATGGGCTCCTTGTGATGTCAGAGAGGCAGAGATGTAGTCCAGACCCTGGTGGAGCCGACGAGTTCTTCCAGAAGCACTGGGCACCTTTAAAAGGCACTCTACAAATGCCCCCTCACACTCTGTCTTTCAGGTTGTTTGATTATTATTAATGGCCCCTCTCACTCTGAAAACTCTTCCGCCTTTCCTGTGCAATCCACTTAAATGGCAACGACATTCATTAATCAGATTTATTTGGCCCTCACTTCGGCAAATTGCTCGCAATTATTTAGTAGATGGACCTATTTTAGACAATTTCAGGACTTTGTGTGACAGTTAATTTGTGTAAATTCCACATGTAGTACTCTTGAACCTGTCACGTTGTTGACATGAGCTGGCTGGACGCCTTCCCTTTTCTACATTTCTAACTGTGACTTCGTCAAGGCTGATAAGGAAAGAGTGAAAACTTCAAAAAAGGGGAGGAAAAAAAACAACCGTGAGATTCTAAATACTGCAACGCAATATAGACATGGAGTTAACATCTGCTGTGCAAACATTCAAAAGTTCAAAGAATAACAAAAAGAACCCATGTTGGATACGATGACAGACAGCTAAAACATCAAGAATAAAATTTCAGTGCTTTATAGTTTTGCAGCCCATCTGCAAGCAGCCATTTATAATTCATTAATATGATTCTATTAGCATCAGTTGATGTTACTGGGGGAGCGTTTTATCAAGGGAAAGGTTCACGGTGTAAAAAGGCTTTTAGTCAGCAGTACTTGTTAACACAATTTCCTCCCTTTACATGAATTGTGTCGATTTATTAGTGTAATACAGCAACACTCACCAGAGGCTGCATCTTGACCGAATGGCTAAACATGGCTAATTTTGAACACTAATTTTGTCACTCTTTAGAGCCACCGTAATTAGCATGCCTCTACTCTCGGGTGAAATCCAATTGTGGCAGTTATTTTTGAATCTTGTTCGCACTGAGGGTTTTTGTATTCCTAGGTTTGGTTTGAAGACTGGATCCAGATCAAAACCTCGGATATCTTACATATCATTTTATTTCGAATGAATAGACTGCTCTTCTAAATGTGTGAGAGCTTGTTTTTTTTTAGATAGTAGGCTTGTATTTTCGTGTTGCAGCACATGCAGGGCCTGTGAGATCTGCCGAGACTCAAAACAGCAGATGGATAACATATGGCCTGTTGTACTACTCTGGGATTCTGTTCATCATCGAACCGTGTGGTGATCTCTGTTGACCTATCCTTGACGTTTACCTATTGCCTTGACACATGCTATGAACCGTCGTCTTAAAGGCCACGGAGAGTTAGAGTACTTATTTGTTTGTTTTCTTACAGAACAACTATTTGTTGCAGGTTTTTTTGCTGTGTTGATCCCCCCCCGTGCCAAAACAAGTGCTGCTAATGGTTCGCAGCCTTTGAACTGTCAGCATAGACATTTGGACCCACTTAGAGGCATCGAACACGAGAAATTCTGCCCTATTTCATTTCATACAGTTGGTTGAGGCACAGCAGGCACTGTGTACTGATGAGATAATGGCACTTTTTGTTTGGTTTGTTGAACTGTGATCACAACTCTGCAATGACACATGTATTGAATGCATATTGCACTGCTCATATTGGGCTAAAGATATCATGATGTGTTATTTGTGCATACATACACATGTGTGAGGTTTGGGAAGGGGTGGGTGTGTGTGTGTGTGTGTGTGGGGGGGGGGGGGTGCTTGCGTGTAATGTAACTATTTGATAATTCTTGACATAAAATTACCATAATCTTATGAATTTTCCTCTCATCTCCAGAACAATAAAAAGAATCAATATAAACGGATTGTACTTACTGTCCAAACACGGGACGCACACGGTTTGAGTGGGGCCACATTTCCTCACCACACCTTCTCCCGGGGAGCATTCCTGGCAACACTCTCCCTTGTCCGTGTAGCGGCCCGTCTCGCAGGGCAGCAAGACTGCTCGTTCCGTCTGGGAGGCCAATAGGAACCCCACCTGGTGCACGCGGAGACGAGACAAGTGTTCATTCATCTCAAAGGTCAAACGTAGGTCATCCCGTCATACACGTTTGTCCATTCATTGGAAACTGGTAACACAGTTATTCGGGTTTCAACCTGCTTTTATGCAAAATTTGAATTTGCGCGTAACAGAACCTGAATGGAAATGCTAGAAATAAAAAACAACAAAATTAAACCCAATATGATAAATAAGGACGTAGCTGGGATTTAAGTCACATGACAGTATCCCCCCCCCCCCACACACACACACACACACACGTAGAGTGAGAGAAACGGCGAACATGGTTGCTTCTATTAATACTTAAATAAACCTTTTTTTCCACAAATACATACAGTATGCTATAACTTATTTGGCTGGTGGTGTTCTGATTACATTATGTGGTTCTGTCCTCCTCAGAATGTTTTTACATAACAGTATTTGACAGAAACACATATTTTATTTTGTCAAAAATTGCTTCAAATTTCCGACTGATTGAACATATATGATTGTTTTTATAAAGGAAACACAGTGTATTCACACACAAACACACATACACACACACACACACACACACACACACACACACACACACATACTGTACACACACACATTACAAACCTACATGGCTCAGACTGACTTAAATAAGAGCTGAAAAATAGATTGTTGAAAATCATTGCCAGGTGTTACAACCCATTACAGACTATGATGCAACAGCGTAAATCATGTCGTCTCCCACGAATATCGGTCTCAAACAGCCTCTAATAGCCCTGCAATATGCACCTCAGGTCTAATATGGGCCCACGACATCCTCTTGCCCAGGCAGTATAAGTACAAGCCCAGCGTTATGTGACTGCCCTGTCTAATTGCTGTCCAATAGCTGCTCCCCAGCTGGGCTCCCTTGTCTCGCTCATATGGACAACCATAAGTGACACAGTCTCACGCACACACATTTGAAATCCTCGTTCCTCAGTGACTCATCGCTTTTCATCCACAAGTCGTGCCGACAAGGAATAGCTGCCTTGGTAATAGAAAGTGTTGTGTCTGCGGTGAGCTGTTTTGCTTTACAGGTATCTATCCAGATTTTAAGAAATTAATTCATGGTTTCACGTAACTTAGTGTCCATGTCCCTACAGTACAGATGATCGAATCAGCGTCAAGGTACTTAGGAACCAGGCTTAATTGTGGTTCCTGCACAATTTGTCGCCGGGCAAAGTAGCCTACAGCTAACTGTGTGGCTAGCTTATACTAACTTTACAGCTAGGCCTACATCATTTAAAGTACACACTCACAGTTCTCAGTGGGCCTAGATTCTATTACCATTTAATTGCATATGGGACTTCTCTCTCCCTCTCTCCATCTCTCCCTCTCACCCTCTTTCCCTCTCTCCCTCTCTCACTCTCTCACTTTTGACACCTCAGCGATTTCAACACAAAGATCAAATCTTTTTCTAATGCCTTATCACTTTTTATCCTTTTGATCTCCATTCGTCACTCATGGTCCTGTTTCTCTCTCTCTCTCTCTCTCTCTCTCTCTCTCTCTCTCTCTCTCTCTCTCTCTCTCTATCTCTCACTCTCACTATCTCTATCTCTCTGTTTTGACATTGGTGGATATATATGGCAAAC
>JAOEHI010014241.1:0-30874 GCA_025447815.1 Percopsis transmontana
TGACTACCAGGGGGTAATCTCCGGGGAGCACCCCCCCCCCCCCCCCCCGCACGCACCCCCACCCCTTCCACGCCAAGCATCATTCCTCATTGTCAGATAGCCCAAGAAATGCATGTTGGGGTGCACAGCCGTGGCGGAGGCAACCGACACACTCAGACACTCGCCACTTTCATCAGTTTGTAGCCCAGAGCATTTGTTGTGCGACAGCAAAAGTTTTCTCGAACAGAAATAATCTGGGGACCTATTTGACGAAGCAAGTGCCATCCAAGATAATGTCTGAGGTTCTCCTTTCAACGCGCTACGGATTACTGACAGCACTGACAGCAGCGACTGTGCTGCCTGTCGACTTGAACGCATCTAACAGCCTCCCCTCTGCCGAAAGGCTTGCAGAGGAAGCCATAAAAGAGAGGGGGTTCAGGAGACAGAGTAACAGTTTAGATTTAAATTCAGCTGGAGACCTGTCACGCACCATGTCTTTTTAATTAGCATAATAGAAGCAGCCTTTATAAGAACTACTAAGAAGAGGTTCTGCCTGGCTCATCCTTTGGCACTCACTGGTACATTTGTAAGTCATTATTACATTAACAGAGCCTACTACCCTAGTAACGACATTACTTTGATGAACATAATGTGGGATATAATTCTGGCAGACTTAAAATTAAAGACAATATTCACATAGACAGTAGACAAAACTGTCCAAAAAATTGTCAAGTCATAAACTGCATGTGGATGAGGAAATAACAGACGGAAATATATATATATATATTGTAATGTTTAACGATAAAAGCAAAAGTCGCCCATAGAGTTAAAATACATACTGTAACAGCAAGGTGGGTTTTTTTCATCTAAATACCAATCAGCACAATGAATAGGCTATTTCTTTACAGTAACCAACCTTTGCTCATCAACACAACTGATTGGGATCGTAATCCAGCTAGGTTAGGCTTTGTCTCTGACTTGTAGGCTACTGATCATCTCTAAATCTCTAAAAGCCTGTCGCTGCTCTTGAGCACGATCTGCAATAGAAAGCTTCCACTTTAAATGATTATTTTTTTCTTTTGCTATCAATCGCACAGAAGCCATTTCAAGGCATTAGAGCATTAAAGTTTTCACCTTTTGGTCGGATCTGAGGTGCCTCGGTGCGTCTTCCAAGTCCACAGGAATGTGGAACGGAGCTGCCGTTGGTCCTGTTCAAAGCAGGTGTTCCGTGTTTCGATAGCCACAGCCGGAGAGTTCAACCATCGAACGACGCCTCAAACCTCGGTGTACATATGAAAGTGTAAATGAAAACGAACAAAATGTTGTTTTGGCCAACGACTAAAACACACTATCGCTTTCTTGTAGTCTGTTTCAGTCTCAAGCAGTGTCCGTGCGCTGCTGAGGCGAAGCCAGGCAGCCGGGAAGTGAAGAGCACAGAGCGGTGGTCACTTCTCCAGCAGCGACACGCTACTGAACAAAAGAGCGCAGATGCGCGCCGACTGTTCACTATTCAAATCACAGGCGACGGACGAAAAGAGGAGCCGGCCGGTAAAAGAGAAATTGGGACTGTCGTGGTGGTCCTTTGGGGGCTCTCTAAGGGGAGGGTGTAGGAGGTGGGATGGGAGGAAAAGAGGGAGGGACAATGTCTAGTTAAAAAAAGACGTGATTTGGAATGATCTGAGTTTTAGACTAATTACGTAGCTTTCTGAGCTACGTAATTAATAGCCTGAAGGATCGGACTGCCAGGTTTTACTGATATGCCAGGTTTTGCTGATTTATTGGTTTAGTGTTTTCTTACCAAATTCAATGAATCTGTGACTTCACTGGGATTAATTTAGGACTTTAACATTTAATGTAAAACACTAAACGCGTTTTGTTTTTTGACACCAAACCTGTCCTGGACAAAGACACAAGATTGGAGAATATAACAATACAGTTTACAGCTGGTATGCGTCTATTTGTGTCTCAAGGAATAGCTAATGCATCCCCAAGGGACGGCATGCTCGCGCGGATATCAGATAATGCCTTATTCATACTGGAATTAATTGCTTGCATTGTGATGTTATAATTTAGCAAGGCCAAATATTGTATTATTAAATATTATGTATGTGTATAATATATGTAATTTAAATTATATTGAATATACTGTAATGATTACGGACGCTATAAACGGCTACTACTTAAATACAGGCAGCCGAATTGTCTCGCTGTCCGTGGTGCTGAAACCCTTCTGCTATTGATGCATATTTTATAGTGGCTTACACAAACATGTCTAGAAGCCATGCTGCATTGAATACTATCCAACATGATCTAGAATGAAACTTTAAAGATGGTGAGATTTTAGGACCTGCATACATCAGCACTCAGAATAAATCTGCTGATGTTTCAGGGAAGCACTCTGGTTATTCCTTGATGTTACTGTTGCGCTAGCTATCAGTGGAAAAGTTGAAGTCAGGTTCAAAGCTTGTAGTCCCGTTTGCAATGATATCATTTCCTCAACACCAAAGCAGCGACTCAACGCTTTTGACCCCCTCTTCACATGTATAGCTGAAAGCACTTCTGTGCCACAAACCAGCCCCATGCTTATATCACTTCATAATGTCCCTGTGAGGATGATAGACAGAAATAATGAAGTATGCATTGGTCTCGTTCTGTCCCTCTATCTTCCACTCTCCATCTCTGCTTAGCCAGGAGGCAATCAAACTACAAACAACAGTGTCAACAAAGGAGCAGTTTATATCGATCCCAGGGCTTTAGCCAAGGGTAAATATGTTTAGCGCAGTTCTACATTAGACTATACTGTATATAAAGACAAAATATTTGATGTGGCACTAAAGCTATAAGAAACTTGGTGCAAGGTACTGTGGAGTAACCTAATGCTCTAATCAGGCAAATGGCAGATTCAGAAAATTTATTTGTATTTTTTATTACACTCTGCAGCCAGCCTTAGAACTCAAAAGAATGATTCGACAGTGTTGGGGAATATGTTTATTCTCAAGAGGTTTACTCCCACCTCCCTTCAGGCAGTATAAAGGAGTGTTAGCAGCCTGTGCATTCGTCCGCACATAGATCCTACTCTGTAGGCACGGCAATCCTAAAGCCTAGCTCAGCTTCCATGACAACAACACCATATTTCACATATACACAAAAACACTCAACACAACACCTCAATGTATGTGCACTGCAGGTCCCTTGAAGGAACAGTGGGGAAACAACTGATTTCCAACAATATCAACATCCACTTACAGTATATGAAACATGGTCTGATAGCTGTTTGAGAAGAGAATACGGATTCAGTCTTAAATAAATTATTGAATTTGGCATAATAACAATAAGTGGAAGCATTTGGCTTTAGTGTCTACATACCAGTAAACATAGCTGTTACATAAAAATAAACCTACGCAGCTTCTGAACTTTTAATTATCTTCCTTGCATTCTCCTTATTGTGGAAGAAAGAAAATGTATATAGGCGTCCAATGGAAAGAACAAACACTGTATATTCAGCAAAGATATGTTGCTAATATACATTTTCTTTCCATAAATGTTCTCATTGCCATGTGCCCTTAAGCGCTTCCTACTACGGGGTCATTATATTAAGTGCACAGAAGATTGAGAATGAGACCAAGGGAGAGAAATGCGTCAATGTAACATGCATACCGTGACATTTTATCATCTGATGTAGCGAGGAAGAGAAAGATGGAAATCAGACACTAGAGGGACTGCGGGGAAATGAGAAAGTGACAGAGTACAGACTTACAGACACCAGAGAACAGCAATCTCTGCTCGGTTCACAAAAACATTTCTCCGATAAAAAGGATTTATGGGTGGGAGTCATACATCTGAACAGCAAGAAGGCCCATAGCATTGGTGAATCCTAATTTCTGTGCTCAGAAGAAAAGAAAAAAAAAATCACACAACAAATGAAACTGAGGCAGAGAAATAGCGAGGAAACATTTTTCTCCACTGTATTTGCTGCAATTTACTTACTACATTGTTCCTGCATTTGCTAGTTATTAATGTGTGCTAAACCAAAAACAAGGTGAAGTTGTATGCCTTGGTTCCTCGTAGCATTCTGTATCACCATTAGTCGTAGTCAACATGAAAACACACCCTCAATATTAGGTACAACAATGAAGGGAAAATAATTTTGTACTATTTTGAAAATAATGGTACATTTTTGTTGGACTATTTTCTAAGATAACCCTACGCAGAAACCAGACCTGAACAATGTGACTGTGTGTGCTAATCTGTGATGTCATTTTGTGTATACTGTGTGTGTTTTTGTGTGTATCAGTGTGTGGTGCATTTGTTTGAGGGATGGAGTTCAATGTGTGTGTGCATGTGTGTGTTTGGGGAGAGGTCATTCCAGGCGCTGATCCAGCCTCCGCAGCTCATTGACCTAGAATCGACTGGCACAAGCATTTAGAGGTAATCAACAAACCACACTTGGTCAGTTGCCATCATTTAGAATGGAGGGGTTAACTAAAGATAGAGGTAGTGCGGACTGGGGAACGAATTCAGGAGAAAAGGGGTGGGGGCATAAACAAAGAGTGCGGTTCATCTGGTCAGTAATAGCCATTGAGAGCACTGGGGGGAGGGGAGGCTGCGAAGCGGCTGGGAAAAGAGTGGAGTCAGCAGACCACAGAGGCTGTAAATGAAGGTGTAATGAAGCCGCACAGGTGGGGGCAGGTGATCCATAATGAATGAAGAGGAGGAGGTAGAGGCCCTAGTCAGGCTCGGCTGGCTCTATAATGAACACATGACCAACCTGAGAGTCTGGCTGACTCAGTGGCCGGCAGAGATCTCAGATTGTTTTGTTTGATGTTCCTTGCAAGGCTAAGTGGATTTACCTGATGGGAAACAATTACAGGTTCTCTGGATCAGAACTAAAGGCAGGCAGAATGTTACTGTCAACTAAATTCATGGGCCTTTAAGCTCTCCAAATGAAGCTCTCATTCAGTCTGACAAGAGAGTCAATGTTAGAAGTAGCAAGCAAAATGAGAACAACTACACAGAGCACTTAGGAGTGGATCAACATTTTAACCCAATTCAGCTAGTCAGTCAGTTAGCCTAACGAACAAATCAACAAACTGTATCAGCTGAAAGAAGAGCAAACCAGAAATAAAAATTAATTTTATTGATTTATATGATTTATTTCAAAATCACATTGCACCCGTCGGCCAATTCCCGTTCCCCATTTTGGGAAACACTGTTTTAGAATATGATCATATTTTCTTCGCCAGTCGCTGTTCCAGCTGACATTATCCTCTGTCCCCATTAAAACAGCGAAACCATAATGAGCCTCCAAGAGCACGATATCAAAAGATGGCATGCTGACGAAGGCGCTGACACGCCCGCCCACTCACCACCCCAACAAAACTATGAAGAGCCAAATACAAAGGCATCTCGCTTTTCTCCAAGCATGCTGAAAGTGATGTAGCCAGGTCCTCGGGCAAGAAAACACCAATTACAAACAATAGCCACGGGCAGAGACAATGTCAGGATCAAAGACGTGTCCTTGGGCCAGGTTGTATTACAAACTACAGAAGGGGGCGGGGGGGGTATCTTGCTTCTCCGGCCCAGTCGGCAGTGACACAGGAGATCCAGTAGGAAGCCATTCATTCTACTCAGCCAGACAGAGAGAGAGAGAGACGGGAGAAATATAATATTACTGTGATATGATGCAGTCGGCAGGGTTGATTGTGTGAAAGATTCCCCTCTGCTGGGAATAGAATAGACTTGTTCCGCTTCATTCACCCCTACCACCCCCTCCGTCAGATGCTCTATCATCTCCACCTTTAAAAGGTGCATTTAAAAGGAAGTTGTTAAACAAACTACCTCCTGGGAAAAGGCAGCCCTATCCCATCATCCTGTGCAACCTAGCAATGGGTATTGGGTTTTACATGGAGCCATAAAGAGGATAGTTTCAAATGAAAAGCCTGCAGTAGACGCGTCTGTCACGGGGGAAGTGGCTATACCTGGATATTATCCAATCTCTGGGGTTATGATTCCAGCATGTGTTAGACCAGTGGTTTTTAAAGTGTGGGTCCAGACCGCCCAATGGATCGTGGGATGATTTGGGGGGAGGTCACAAGATAAAAAATTAAAATAAATGAAACAACATTTTTTTTTTTTTTATATTTAAAAATAAAACCGTGCATGCATTTTTAATGGTGTTCATGGTTGGTTCATGGTATTTTATAGTATGCATCGATGCTTTAAAGAGGTGGTATAGTGAGGGTTGTGGTTCAGAACCACTGTGATAGACAGTAGTCAGGCCAGCATTTCTTCCACCCAAAGCCTTTTTAGTGCCAGTTTGGATGTAGCCTACAATAAAATGCTTTTGGTTTTTGTGATGATGGTATGTATGGTCTACAGCCTAATCCAGCAGCTGTTAGCTTATAAAGTAAACAAATAGAAGTTATTACAACACAAAACTTGTTGTAATGGAAGCCGCACCAAGTGTGGGTTGTATTGTGTTCATTTACTACCGCAACAATGGATATGAACATAATGCCTTAAGAGCCCCTTAAAACAGCAAGAAAGATAGAACCACGCATTCTTCTGTCTATTCTCCGTCAGTCAGCAGCCAGCATTATAAATCAAGTATAATGAGGCATAAATCAGCAATCATCAGCATATGGGTGAGGGCCACGTGGTGGGAAACATAGTGGCACATAATGTATATCCATTATCTAACAGCCATCACCAAGTTATATACCTCTCTTTCTCTCTCTCTCTCTCTCTCTCTCTCTCTGCCAGGTCATCATTATTGGCAATCTCTGTGCCGTGACTTCCATAAATGCCAAGGGCCAATGCAGAGAGCCAGATGGACAATGTCTGTCACTCCTCCGACCTGCGAGACTCCTCCACAGACATGTCGAAACAGGGAGGTAGAGAACTGACAAACACCATTTGATAAATACCCTTGTTAAGGTTGTCAACACAAGACATTACACTGCATCTATCAGTTCACTGGAAGAGGTGAGGACAACGCAGGGTTCACTGAAAAAAAAGCTGCTAATGGTTTGAGAAAAGGTGCAGTATAGAAATATAGTTCCCTCTGCCTTGTATTAACGATATATCAAAGGTAGCATAAATTTATTTCCCAGATTCTGTACAAGAGGAGAAGAGGCAGACAGAGTGAAAGTGAAAAAGACAGAGGCAGTTAGCATGTACCATCTTAGAAAACGTCCCTCTTTTCTGTCTCTTTCTCTTCACCAATTTCCTCATTCCCTCCTGGCTGGGCACTGCTCAAGAGAACTTGAGCAGTGTTAGTCTATAGCCAATCAACAAGGAAGTATTTCTCAGTGAAGCTTGGCTTCTGGACACCAGCTCACAACTGTTGAGCCCCAGCAGTGATCTGTCCAGCCAGGCATCTCCAAATGCCTCTCAATCTGCCGCTCTGTATAATTTAAGCCTCAGAACACAGCACCAACCCCCTCCCCACCACCCACCACCCCCAGGCCTGGAGTGGGCAATAATTTGTACAATCAAAAGCCTGGAGAAATGGTGGACGTTGTTTCAGCCCAAAAGCTAGGCGTCAAGATGGGGGCCCCTTTATTCACATGAGACGGGAGACTGATGTTTCTATCACATAATTCACAGAACGTACAGTCTACAATTATCGTATGAATACCATTCCCCGCCCTGTCCTACATGCCTGAATACTTTCAGCAGGTCCACCGCTTCACACATCTCTGTATCTTTTGTAATCTAGCCTAGGCCTCGGATTTTGAGTTGAAAGCAGCTGCTATTCATGTCTAATGATCATAGTTGTTGCTATTCTTATAGAGAATGCGTTTCACAGGCATGCATTCTCTTTGATGTTGATATTTCTTTTGTCTTAAAGATACACATCTCAATTTTTGTCTGGAATTACCATTATGGTTGAAACCAGCGTTGCAAATTCCAAATCTCCACTATTCTCTACTCCTCCCCCTACAGAGCTCATAGGATCACCGTGTTCTCTACCCCTCCCCCTACTGCCATGTGCAGTTGTGTGTCAAAACATAATCACAATCAAGGAGTGTACCGCACTACCGCAGTGTTGCTATGTCCTTTGGAACGATGCCATCACAAATGCTATCCTTTTTAGATTTTTAATATATATATATATATATATATATATATATATATGTATGTATCCATATTGCTGTACTTAAATGCGTCGTTTCAGGTGAAGACAAAGCCTCTTAAGGCATTTGATTTGTGGGCTAATGTCTTAGACAGAAGTGACATTAAACGAGGAGTAATGGAAGCAATTCTTCAGAATGTCCCACATACCAGCTCTTCCCTGTATGCCTATTTGCATGGCACTGCTAATAAAGGTGACATTGTTAGTTTTGCCGTCATTCGTGTCATTGTTATTCCTCCTGTGTGTGTCCCTAACTTGTTGTGCAGAGGTGGAAAAACCTTGTTCGGAGGGGGGGTGGAAAAGGTAGGGTGTTAACTCCACCCATGCAATAAACCATCTGATTTAATTACAAACACCTACCCAGCTGTGTTAATTAGAATCAGCTGATTACGTGCATGGATGAAGCAAATACATGGTTAGTACTTCTTCTGTTGTACTGTTACTTTCAGGGCAATTTTTTTGGTATCATATTCCAACCTGCTAACCATACCCTATGCTGTTATATCTCCAAAATGTAGCCTAAATCCCCACACTTGGTCAGGTTTCAAAGCGACACACCGCTGTGTAGTGTGAGATATGGCCTTCGCACTGCACACACATAACAGGCAATAACAGTGGAGAGCCTACTGGCGGCGTGAGGGTCTTTATTCAAATAATGGACTGAGCTGAGCAGTCGTCGTGTCCATATGGCTGCCTCCAGCTCTTCCCGCTCTAATGATCTCATTGGAGACTACATACCAAGACTGGGAAAATGGCTTCAAAAATGCAGTGTGATGCAGTGCGAAGATCCCTAGCTCTCTTGTGTTGGCTTTACAAGACATTTGTACTCTCATAATCTCGGAAGCCTCTTCATCCACGGATAGGAAACATTGAGGTTAAATTCCTATTTACAAGTGATGTTACTTATGGCGCTCTCTCCATTTCTGTATGAAGCACTCACATGGCATAGACAGCCACCCTAAAGATATAGATGACACCGTACAATGTAGTCCTTGTTTCTAACACACCTCATATGGTGTTAGTCACAGGGTTGTATGTTAACCTATCAGGTTCAATTCTTAACAATAATGTGTATGTTATATAAATATGCTCTGTCAGAATGCGTGGTGACAGCCCTCTAAAGGTTAAGCATAGGCTATGGCAAATTACTTTTGGCTAATTTGGTGCCAGCTGACATCATGTCCATCGGGTCTAGTCCCCCTCAGCTTTTATTGGGCATTCTTTGGGATGAAAGGATGGAAAAAAAGGTACACAGAAGATGAGAGGATGAGCGATGAGAAGACAGATGGCAAGCGACGTTACAGAAGACTCCATGAGAAAGAAGAGGAAGGGAGGAGAAGAAGGGAATTTACAACTGAGGTCCACTGGGATTGGACTGTTCTTTCTCGTCAGGTCCTGAAAAAGCCCTTCAGATGAAATACGTGTGTGTGCGTGTCTATGCGAGAACTGTCCCCTCAAGTACCCTAATGCCGGTCTCCCTTGATGGTTTAAACTCCAGATAACCTCCACTCACTGTCAAATAAACATCTTTAATGTTGCATGCATGCATGCATCTCTCTCTCTCTCTCACACACATTTTAAGATTGTAAGAGGACACAGCTGCACACATGTGAGCATGCAAGCACTTAAAGCTGTTTTCATTTTACTTCATGTGTTGCTTTTACTCAGCTGAACCTTGCATGATTGCTCAAGATTGTCACATCAATCATGTCCACTTATGAATAGGCAAATAAAAAAAAAACTTCTTCACACAATCTTGAATTGCATTTGTCCTTTTCATTACAATTACAATTAGGTAATTTAGCAGATGCTTTTATCCAAAGCGAATTACAATTACATGGAGCAGGTAGGGGTTAGGCATCTTGCTCAAGGATGCTTACAGGTAGGCCACCTCCGGGGATCGAACCCACGACCTTCTGACTGGAAGTCCAACGCCTAGATCCTGCCCCCCCTCATTAGACTTTAATAATTCTTTGTCTTTTTTTCTTTTTTATCCTTTTGCTTTAGAGAGTTTTGACAGAAAGTATGCACTTTCTGGTGTTCTGTAGGCTTTATCATATGTCAAAGTGTAGTGTATAACCTCAAAAATACGTTGGCATCACTTATCTAGCTGTTTATTCTTAGTCCTGGACAGCGGACTATTTTGAGATGTGAGCCTAGCAGCCTTTTAAACATGGTGGTGGAGGGGGGGGGGGCACACAGAGTAATTATTAGACAAAATAAACAAGCCTTTTAACAACAGAAGACTACACTCGCCACAGGGGCTCTTTTCTGGGCCATATCATCAACAGCCTTCAATGCAAGATAGCAAACGTATTTTGAGTTTCAATTCTTAATTGCTCCACCACTGGGGATAATTAAACAAGAGTGTTCCATAGAACAAAGGGTTTCCATTAGATAAGGAAGAGACCATTGGTACAGTAGTCGTGTAAAGATAGGAACTGTAATACAGAATGTTGTACATTCCTCAGCTGTGAATTAGGGAACAGAATGGGTGAGTGACAAAAGCTGTGTAATCACTAATGAATTGATTACTTCATCAAGGGCTGGATGGTTTCTCTAAACATAGAGAAACCAACCAACTCTAAAACACACTAATGTTGTCTTTCCTTTAATAGATTGCTCTCAGTGTCTTCCTCTTAGCAGCATTGCTGAGTTATTTCTTACATTTATTAATATGCAAATCCAACTCCATCCGAATAAGGACTTCCCCAAAAATTTACATGAGCGCTAAATGACTGGATCAGCTCTTTAGATGCTCCATGGTAGCAGGAGGAACTGTAGCATGGCTATGCCAAACATATCGCCTCCCTTTAGACCCAAGGTGTGGATGAAAATTCACAATAACAACTTCCCCTGTAACAACTAAACCTCATGTAAGAATGACTAAAAATATTAAGATCATAAAAAGTAATCAGACGCATTTTTGTCTCTCGATCAGATTACAACATGGATAAACCACCCCCTTTAATCAGAATGAAATTTCATTCTGATTCGTTCCAATTATTATTGGAATAAATGGCTCCATGTAAACACAGCTTGGATGTAATGTTGGATGTAATTTGAAGTTATGGATGAATTCTCTTTCAAAATGACATCACACATTCTGTGTACCTCTGTGTTTGATGTTAGCAGAGGGAGATCATTAAGGATGTATAAGACTTCTCTCCCTATCCCTCTCTCCCTATCTCCCTCTCTCACACACACGCTTGATAGTCAGGTGTCATGCTAATCTAATGCGTCCTTGAGATACAGGTTTAATGAGGGGCTAACAGCGTTTATCAGTTCCATAAGACTGAGCACAAAAGTGACTTTCACGTTTAGCGTTTTTGAGCAGGGAATGCTTAGTTATAATAAATAGAAAATTTCAAGTCAAGGTCTCTCTCACAACAGGGTCCTAATGAGAAATTTGCATGAATTGGCACTAAAACAAATGATATATTGTACCAGGATACTGACCCAGTGCATCGTGATTACAATGCTGCTAGGGTCCCATTCATTTGAGACTGACATTCGACCTCTATAATAATATACTTACAGTAGCTAATTATTCATTCAGCACAGGTAATCTAGAGGTGTGCTTTAAAAGACAATTAATGTCTTCTTTTAAATAAACATCAGCAATCACTATAATTTGACCAGAAAGGCAATGTTGGGTTCCAACATTGCCTTTCTGGTCAAATTATAGCAGCCAACAGCAGGATAAGCCATTGAAACGGAAACTATGATTTGCACCTAAACAATGTTCAGGTTACTGCTTCTTTTATTAGGTGTGAGAGAAAAGCTAAATGGTCTATGGTGATCTGGAGATGTGATAAAAGAAATGAGCCAAAAACTGAATAATATGACCACTTGCATGCCAATCATGTCATGATTCTCATTAAAACCAGCATGCTATAATGCCTGTGTAATGAGGTAGTCAGTGTTTCTGCGCCTTGACAGAATAGTAGGATAACAAGAAAGACAGGTGGAAAGAGAGAGAGAGAGAGAGAGAAAGAGAGAGATCACAGAAAACATATCTCTTTCTGGTTATTACCACAGTAAAGCTATTTCATGTTAAACTTAATGTGGTAAGTTAACTTTCAATTAATTCACTTGTTTAAGAGCTAAAAACTAACTAACTAAAACTAATACATATACTGTATATACGTATATTAAAGTATATTACTGTAAAAAAGTATATATAAGTTAACGTGTTGCCTTAACTCTTGATATGTTCAGCTGAAATGTCACTGATACAGACACTGCAACACAGGCCACTGTGTCCTAAAATTGCCTTGCAGACAATAATACATGTCCCAGAGTGTTGTCACAACTTGAAGACAAATGAATCGGAAATAGTGTGAATTGAGCCTTATAACACCTAGATGACTAAATTCAAAATAGTCTTGGCTCTCAAATACAGTAGCTAACATACAAGCAACTGCCAGAAACCATCACCTAGATTGGTCCAATGTTAATAATTACAGTCAAGTTTTGGTTATTTTATGGTTATTTTGAAAGCATAGGTTATTTTATGGTTATTTTGAAAGCATTATTAAGATTAGAACACAAAAAAGTACCTGTTAAATAAAATATAGAAGTCTGTAAACTATAAATTATTTTAGAATTTCTTTACAAAAAGTGAAGTACAGCAAGTTATAAATATTTTCTACAAATGATCTAACATCTGGCCAATATACTGAGGCAGTGTATTATAGCAGTATACTGTGTAGCGGTTCATTATCAAATCTTCCTGTGGGAAGCACATTTCTACAGATAAAATCATATTTCACCAGCAGATCCCAGTCCTGGTTGACATTGATATATTACTGTTGCCTAAAGCATTCAAATTGACCTCTGCGGTAAATACATTTATACAACTGCACACATACTGGAAGAAAATATAAGATGTAGGCTAAATCAACATGGGAAAAAAACACAAGTATTCAAATTTGAAGTATGTCCAAATATGAATGTATTGCTCATATTAATAGGATTGATTGACTGTTGGGTGACATACAGTACATGCTATACAGACACTATGGTTGATATGTTATCTTGGGCTGTGTAAACATGCAGAATGCATTCACAGGAACCCTGTTGCTAATAAAGACAAACCCCACCATCAGGAATGAGCTAACAGAGAGGTGTTCCTCTAATCCAGGAACAGAAGTGTACGTGGAGGACATTCATTAGCTGGCTAACACTCAGCAGGAGAAACCACCATGCAATCTCTGCGCATCACATAAACCCAGCCAAATTATTATCCGCCCCCAAACATTGCCGTGGAGCTAGATATGAGGAATGTCGAGGCAAAGACATGTGGTGCAGCCTGTATAGCAGATAAACAAACGAGAGTAGTCTTCGAGCAATACAACAAGCCTGCACACAAGGCCTAAATTATAAGTCATTTGCCCTTATATTCATGGATTTAATTGTTTCAGGTTGTGTGCATTCCACATGATTGGCTCACTCTCATATATAAATTTCCATTTCAATTCCTGAAACTACTGTTACTACTCATGAGACATCAATTTAAATTCATTAGGAGTTATTTTATTCATTACAACAGGACCTTAGAAACTAATAAAAAACTATAATGCAGATTACTGTACAACTATAAATTATATCTATGTGGTTGAGTTCACACTGTGTTGAGGATCACAGAAAAAAGGGATCTGGGACTTTAACCATCTACCATATAGAGAGATTTGTATAGCTATTGGATTTGAAGAGAATAAGACTGATTCTATAAAATGCACAGCCTGGAGCTGCTGCGTTGACAATGAATGGTCGACTCTGTGGACATAAATAGATTGGATCTGATGATTCTATCAGGGCTATTGAGTTAGAAAGTATACTCTAACCCTTAGAAATTGATCCTGACTACTATTAGCAACACAATTCCCTCTTCTACTCACTTTGCATGCACCTCTATTAGTGTTATTACAAAGCAGGAGGCAGAATAAACTGCTCCCTCGTGTGTAATATCTAGCTAGTATACAATTTTATAAGCTCCCATTTTGGGCATCTCCATTTACATAAATCCTGGGCAGAATTTGTGTTTTGCTTCCAATCGCGATGAAATTTGCCAGTTGAGAGGAACTACTTTTAACAGAAGTCGTACTGTGCATTCATTGTGTACGAATCACGGACAAAGTACAGTGCTACTCAGTAACTAGGTTACAGTGGGAATACTCGTACAATGCAAAGTGACGCAAGCTCTCATCTACGAGGACCTGAGGATGGATGGATCCATTCCAAACTCTTCTCCTGATGGATTACTCATTTGCTTTCTGACGCACTTGTTAATTAGGCTCTCCCAAGGACCTTGTTTCTGTCAGAGAGCCAGAGCATCTCTCCATACTGTACGAGCCACTCATAAATAACATCGTGCGTTTACTGCTCATCAGCTCGGAGGGGGAACGTTAAGAACAAGTTAGATGATTTAGTAGATGGGGTGGGGAGGGGGGAGGGGGGGGGGGTTACATTGTTATTTCACTTAGAGTATGAATGATTCGGCAGCGTAATTCTAAACTGCAGGGAGTGTAATGATGGATATTATTTTCATCTTTCTTTACACATATAGGCCTAATATTTTATTTTCGGTATGCCAGTATGATAATAATACCAGGGGTTGTCCGTATATTTTGCAGTTCCGCACCACCTCAGGGGGGCGCCACACAAGACTGCCCATGTCCTGGACTGTAAAATAATTCTGGCCACAGATTCAATGAGCCACGGTATCAACGGTATAGCAAATATTTAGACACATTTCTATGGTTGTATATTGTCAGCTACTTATTTACCAGTCACACGGGACATGAAAACAGAGATTATACTGCTTATAAAGCCCTGACTCCAGTTCCATCATATAAAGTACTGTGCTTTATGGATGCCTCTATTGTTAACTGGTTGAAAAGGAGACGTCTCCCAACGCAGATATTGCTGGTTGTTACAGGAGTCGACGCAGAAAGAGAGCAGAAGAGAGGCTGGCAGGGGGTACAGGGGGGAGCTGTTGAGGGTCTATTGATAGTCTAGCTCAATTTCTGAAGACACAATGGCTGATTTCCAAAAAGCAAATTGTCATTCTGAGCAGAATAGCACCTGTCTGGTGAGCTTGCCTCCTGTGTAGGTGGTCTACTGCAGGGGGAAGAGGAGGAGGAGGAGGACTGAGAGAAGGACGGGAGCAAATTAAAGCAGGGCCCCGGCGCAGAGGCGGAATTGAAAGTGAAACGGTTTGAATTGCATTCGAATGGAAATCAGGGCGGCCCTTATTGCCGCCATTGGAATCCATTCAGACAGGCGCTCAATTGGTTGGACCAGATTGAGCGGGGGAACAGGCCGGGGATCGGGGGAATCGACCCAGACAAGACACCCCCACCCTCCCACTTCCCCGGGACCACAACCACCAGCGCCCCAACCCCCCTCCTTCCTCTGCTTTCTTTCTTCTGCATCAAACCACCCATCCTCCATCCTTCCTTCCCCATTATTTCCCCAGCCTCCAGACTGGTGTATTATCAGCTGCAGCGCTCCCTCTCCATGCAGTAGACCAATTACAAGGCTGCCTGGGCAGATTAAAGAAGCGGTCTGACAGCAGCTCAGCACTGTATACAACACCACACACACACACACACACACACACACACACACACACATATCCAAAAGCAATGTCCTGCATAGTCACGCCGTTGTCCACGCACATACAGTGTAGTTGCCCTCGTACCATACACACACACATCCTCTCCTCTCGACCACGGCACTGTGGTCTGCACTGTAGTGCCTGCAGTGGCTACACACACACACACACACACACACACACACATACACAAGCCGGCTGCACCAGGCAGGTGTTGCTGTCTGTCACACTGAGGAAGAAGAAGCAAGCACTAATTAGAAGGCAGCTCCTAATTAGAGGTGCGGTCTGGTTTTTATTGCTGTAAATACAATTCGGCTGGGTTAAACTATGTGACCCTGTCTGTTCAGATGTCACTGTGCAATCAAATCGGGCTGCTAGATTTGCAAGCGTCTTGTCCTGTCCACAATTTATGGGGAGCCCTCCACTGCTGGGACCCAACATCATACAAATTGCCAACTGCTAAATCTTCTAAATGATTCTAAATGATAAATTATTATTATAAGTGATTATAAATTCATTCATTTACATTACTAGTCAACTCATACAGATCTGTTTTAGAAAATGTAAATGTATGTAATGTGTCTGTGTAAATATGTGTTTTAATTGGTGCACCTACCTTTCTCTCTCTCTCTCTCTTTTTCTGTCCTGTTTGACTCCATGTCATTGTCCATCTTCTCTCCCACTGTCAATCAAAACAGAAATGTTGTAAAATACAATAAATTACAGTAAAAAGGTATTATATTTGAAGCTCGTTTGGGTCTGCAGCTAGAGGTAACTCCAGCTACTTTAATTTGGCAACAAAAAGCAAAATGGATCCTGGATAGTAAAACAAGTTTCTTCCAAAGCAAAAGCACTGGAGATCCCAATGGCCCAAGAAGTCACATACCAGCAAAACACTAGTTTTGTTCAGTCTTTTTCAGCCAGAATGCTGGCTTTAATCAATCCTAAAAATTGATATGTAATATATATATATGTATATATATACATATATATATATATACATATATATAGATATATATAGATAGATAAAGACGCCAAAGTATGCAGGGTCTGCTTGTACCCTGTAGTGTAAAAATAAATAAATTAAATGTAATCAGTCAATTTAACAATAAAAAATTTTGTGAATCCAGTGAGTCCAACAGAAGGAACCATAGGAGGGTTAGGTAAGCCTGGAAAGAACTAAACTGAGTTTGGGTCTATTCCAGACTGCTAGAGCCAGAGAGACACAGACAAAGAGATGTCTAGGACTTCAAAATCCAAAGGAGATTCCCTCTCTCAGATCAGCGTTGCTGCGGTGTATTTATTCAGCATGTAATCACAAAATCTAACTACGCGAACACAACAGAACATTGCAGGTGTAAACTACATTTGTTGCCAGTCCAGCTCATTTCCTTTCCAGTGTTCTATTTGTAGACTATACATTCGAATGATGCTCCCTGAACCATGAGATTCTGCTGTACCCCGTGACAAATCCCCAGTGTCCCTGCCATGATATGATATGCCAGTGCCTGTGCTCTGCCCTCACTGTAGTCCTGACCTAAGACAGCCCCTGGAGCTCCCGTTATTCTTCCATAAAGCTCAAGCCCTGCACGCCTGTCAGGGTCCGAGGTTGTGATACCAGGGCTCGAATAGCGTGAGGAGATGGAGGTATGTCCTGTGGGCTTCCAACCACATCACGAGCAAGTGGGGATTGTGACTGCTGGAGCATGAAGTTGTGGTAGCCGTAGTTCATAAATCCTACCCGTTGACACCCTGCTCATACTGTACGTCCATGCAGCCCGAGGACAGGCAGGCATCTCAGCTTCATGCTGTATGTAGCTGAAAGGTACAGTACAATTCTTCACTGTGAGCTACTCCGCAATATGCCACTATAAAACCAGTTTAAATTTGATGTATCTCGTGATCAATTAAGGAGTTGCCATAGCCGTTTATGTATTTGTATGTCAGAGCAATTACAGCATGCAGGTCTTGTCTACCGCTTGCTGAGAGATATAGACTTATAACACAAGCTGAAAGAAAGCTCATACTGTCAACGGCTCAAGTCCAATGTGCTCTATTCTGGAGGAATAAATTACAAGTGATTGCGCTTTGTAATGAAGGCAGCAGAGCATATTGTGCAAATGCTTTGCTTTTTAATGGTTTAATTAAGGAACCTCACTCAAACTAGAGCAGAAAATGTAGGCATGGAGATGAGTGAGAGGCTTTGCCAAGAAACAGCACACAAACTCAAGACCCTGTGTTAATTACTGCACCAGCCGACAGATGTGGCTCACATTTCTGCATATTTTCTGCCTTATTAAAATGAGTTGGATATAAAAGAACACCAAATGTTGTCTTCCTAAACGAAATGATTTATGACCGCTAAACAACATCATTCCATTTACATAACCTGAATTTCCATCCAAATTCAATTAAGACACTGTCTTTGGCTCTGATAATCTAAACTCAGCTTTACCGCATCTTAACTATGAAACTATCTGTTACAAAGCTGGAAATGAAGAGTAAGAATTCTAGAAGTTTCAGAATCCGTGTACCCTTCGTTCTTCCGTTTCCAAACCAATTCAGAAAGGAAAAACGGAAAAAAAGAACAACAGGAATCACGTTTTGTAGTGGTTTTTCTTTTTCAAAACCAAAAGGAGAAAGGGAAAACAGGAAAACAAGGCATATAAATACACTTCAACTTTGGTTTTCCCCATGAATGCAATTGGAAAGTGGAACTTTTTCTGCCAAGGAGGAGCGCTCCAATTCAGTAGGCTACCCTTCACGACTAGTTATGGCCACACTTAAGTCTTATGCAGACTTAATCTGCAAATTTTTGGAGAGTGGGAAAACACACTCAGAAATTAGTAGTGCTTTGCAGCGGTTAGGTGCTTCGCAATGCTCCAATAATGAGTGTTAGGAGGTTTTGTATGGAGCACAACCTTCGCAAGAGAAATCGCGTTTCTGACAATGAATTGTAAACGGCTGTGACTAAACAGGGTACGTCTGAAACAGAAAAACGAAAGAACGAAGGGTACACGGGTTTTGCAGGACTTCTGGCTTCTCTTTTATAATTTTAAACCACAACAAACAGTTATAGTTTAAAGTCATGAATGAAGTCAGTGAGTTTGTCGTGTAGACAGGCAGGGCACAGCTAAATGTACCGCGGTGCATGCCTGCTGCCGTATCCCTTAACTAACAGTGGCACATGTATTAATCACCACACCCGTCTAATCTGTCCAAGTACCCACAGCTTGTGGGTACTCTGGAATACATAGTCACTTTGCCCCATGAGATCAGCTACACACACCAGGTGTCTTAGCGTTCTTTGCATTTGCATGTTTTAGTGATGCGTCACACATCTATTTATCTATCCAATATTTTTCCCTCTCCTGATTTTTATGACAGTACCGTCCATGATACCAGTTATGTCAAACTGAAAGGCCACAATCACTATATCTCTTCATCACTTCAATTCTATGCCCCTACAGGCTAAACTCTCTTACCCACAAATCCTTCTCCAATACACCTGATCCGTGGGCTATGTTACAAAGAGTTTATGAGAGCTTGCCACAAGCGCATTCAATTATTTTTTTCATAATGTTAGATCACAGTTTTTCGAATTATCATTTTCATTTGATTCATCAGCCATTTCATTTATCAGCCTCACCCACAGAATGAACTGTTAGTGCATAAAACATGCGTAAAATGTAAACACTGACGCCTCACAATGTCACAGTGAAGGTTAGGGCAGTGGGGGGTAAGTGTGATGGAGGGTATTATTACCTTAACTCCATTCATTCTCCCCAGCCCCAAGGGCAATTTTCACGGAGGGTAGGTTTCATCAGGTTTTGTAATCCAAGACCTATTGATTATGTGGACAGAGGGGGGCACTGTGACCAAACTTCAGCAGGAGGTCTACATCAGCAATGAGCCATGTGCCTGCCAAATGCAGGACACACACACACACACACACACACAGAGACACACTTTTATTTTTTATTTTTATCTGTTTTGTAAGAAAGACCTTGACAGAGAGAATAAATATACTGGAAATAATTTTGAATTTTGTGAATCTATTGTGAATCCAACTGTGCAGCAATAAAAATCTGAAATATTCAGTGCAAATGGCAACAGTCGTGGAAGCATTTAGATCCTTACTGTTTTGAGGTTAAACTACAAATTATTATTCGTCTTTTAGCGAGGAGTGACTGAACTCGATTAATTTAAAAGCCCATGTTGATGCCATGACACAGACTACGATTCAGAAAATGGGCGGAAAAAGGACTACAGTTGTGTAATTTATGTATTTCAAAGATGAACATTGATGAAACAACGTTTTCACTGGCCTCTTCCGCTTCGTCCAGCCACTTTGTATTTAACAATTTGAAAGAACGTGATTGCCACCTAGTGGCCAACAATAGCCAGCCTCTACTGTCGTAAAGTTCATTACTACTCCACAGTTCACTTTCAGTGCAATACGGCAAATTACCCTAGTAGCTACTGGAAAACGACATGGCTTCTCAATCATTGATATGCAGTGAAACACAAACCAGGTAAATAACTTTTCTAATCTTGGTCAGTACTTGACTTTTGTATCGCAATCATTTTTGGCATTTGTAGTGACTCGGGAAATAACTGTTATGCAATACATCAACTGAATTAAGGGAAGCACAATCGAACCATGTGGAGTAATAATCTGTAATCTGTTATGAATTTCAGAGTGAGTTCGGTTTTAAATAGAGATGTGAAGCAGTTCGGGAAGAAGTATATGTTTGACTCCAATGAAGAAACATGTTGGAACTCAGACCAGGTAAAATAAAAAGCCTCACTATTGGATTCCTATAATAATAAATTGTGTGTATTCCATTTGTGCATAAATGCTCAAGGAATTTGTAAATGGATATTTACAAAGGCTACATGTAATGGCTTTGACAGGGCGAATCCCAGTGGGTTACTTTGGAGTTCCCACATCCTGTCAAGGTGTCAGAGGTAAAGGTCCAGTTTCAAGGAGGATTTTCTGGGAAAACATGTAGACTAGAAGGTGACACATTGATATACGCTTTTTGCATAATACCTTTTTGGTAATGAATGCTAAAACCAGATACCTAATGTCCAACCTATACGTTCCCAGGGTGCCCAAAAGATGGAGACCTAACATTGATTGATAATTTTTACCCGGAAGACACCAACTCTCTTCAGATATCCTTCGTTTTAATACTGTTGCAATATGTCCCAAGCATTGTGTTAAATGTCACAAAATCACCAAAAATAAACACTAATATTATTTCCTGTCTAAATATATAGTGAATACACCATAATTCATTTTACTTGGTGTCTAAATGTTCTGTTATGAGTAGGGCACAATATTTGCCTGGGCACGTCTGTCGTTAGTCCTATGCTTATGTATTTCTTTTCTTAACCATACACCCACAGCTTTCCCATTCAAGAGGCTCCTGCGGTCCACAGACTAAAAATAGTGTTTCAGAATAGTAGCGACTTTTTTGGGCGAGTTATTGTTTATTCACTGGATGTCTTGGGGGAGCGGACCTCATGATGCGTTTCTCCTCTCATGAGAGAGGAAGGGACCGAGAGCTCGCGACAAAGGGTGCTGCTGCTGCCACACGGGAGACATCTGGCACACCAGCTCAATCTCATCTCGTGGCCTTTTTTGGGGATTGATAACCTCGTGTCTGAAACATGTCACAGAGCAGGAACAGACCATCCCCCATCCCCGATTTGATGGCTTGCTTATAACTTTACAAACATTTGTTGTGAACATTGTTCCTCACGCCTGCCATTTTAAATGCCATTCCAAAGGAACACACATTATAAAAATGCATTTCTTTTTGTATTTCAATTTGTTTACAATCCATTCTGCTTCATAAAAGTATAAAAATGTCCATATAAACATCATGTCATAACCGTATTTGTTTGTAATGCATACATCAAATCGTTCATATAAAAACATATGCAAATATGGTTGGTTCGGTGCAGACTGATGCTTATGCGATGAGGATCGTTCAACAAGCTTGATCGATTCCCTCCACTGGTGGAATGTCCAGCATCCACGATGTTGAATGTGGAATTATTGCTAAGTTGATTTGTATAGTTTCACAATGTGTCTCTCCAACACTTCCTGACCTGCAAAGACAACGGAATGGGACGTTTCAATACTGCAAAAGACAACAAAATATTAGTTACAATACCTGTCGTATACAAGAAAGCACCTACTCTTTTTGTGCCCGAGGGCGACAGCTAACGCCATCGGACTGTACCCAGAGTCAGATTCAATGGTCATGTCCGCTCCTCTGGCTGGGATGTAGCACAGTGGTAATAGTTACTGAGGTGGTCAGTGAATTGTAATCGCTGTGTAACATAGACCAACATGTATAATCTACCTAAGAGTGCCTTCACACATTTGACATGGTCCCCTCGTACAGCGTAGAGGAGAGGAGTTCCACCGTTCTGTGAAAAAAGTGCAATGACCTAACAAAGTCAGATAAACTCACAATAACAAGTGTGTGTCTTGCATTGCCATAACTCATTCTCACAATTACCAGACATTAAGGGAGTTACTGTACCCAGTCATACGTGTTAATGTCTACTCCGTGGCCAAGTAAAGCCTTCACAATGTCAACAAAACCACCAGAGCTGGCCAAGGTTAGGGCACTTTCTCGCTCACATGCAGTAGTGTTAGGATCTGCTCCCTATAACAGAAAGACACAAGTGAGCTAGGGTGTTCTGCGTTACATAATCAATCCCGATTGTCATTATCTCTGATCCCACCTCTTCCAAGAGGAAATCCACCATTGCCTTCTCTCCAAGTGCCGCTGCCCACATGAGAGGCGTGAAGCCCCGTTCGTCCTGGTAGTTGAGCAGTGAACTGTCTACAAAGTAGACAGCTTGATTTACAGTAAATATTAAATGGGTGTTGTGTAGTGCTGTGATGAGATTTGTTTTTCTCACCTTTACTCAGTAGCATAGCTACCTGTGTGAGCTCTCCCTGAGCCGATAGCTGATGAATGGACAGAGCTTCGGACAAGACAGAATACTTTTACTATATGCTTTTGACCATAGCATACCATGATTGGTGCAATGTAAAAACAAATAAGCACCATCATAACTTTATGTTTTCAGCTAATACTTACAGTCTAATGTTGCTGGCCGTACTGAAACCTCATTCCCACGCTGCCTGTTGGTGAGAGTGGTGGAGTGTTTAAGCAAACTCTCTTCATCCAAATCCATGCTCTCAGGAGGAACTACCACCGCACCGTAAATTGCAAGACAAATACAGTATAGTCAGTGGTTAAATCACGTTCTGGTGCCTATTATATTTGAGTATAATAACTTCTTAAGGGACTAGCTGAAAATCTCAACCGACCAAATAAAAACACAAGGGCTGAAGACTGTTTGGAAGTGTTTGACAAATACGATGTAACGTTAGGTAGGCTACCATTTGACCTCTCTTCACTGAGATCTGATGAACATGCGCTGGCTGATTCAACATTTAGCGCATCGGATAACTTATCAGCACTACTGCTGTCCATAGTTTCTGCAATAAAAAACAGAGCAAAAGTACAATATACGGCATGAGTGTCAACCCATTCTGTTGTAACTAGCTGGTGCAAATCTAGTATCTCTTGTTATTTCATTTGCAGTAACTTCCTGTTGGCAAAATGAAAGTACACTATACTATATCATTATATGAATCATTGTAGCTATCAATTTGTCATGCAAATGTATTACTTACAATCAGTTACTTCATCATCATATGATATAATTATTACCAAATAAAATGTAAGTCGAATTTAGACCAAATCGCGCTGTAGTTATGCTGCCATGTGAAGCATTAAAGGAAGAACTATTTTCCAGATCTTCGTTTCATTCCGGACCGTTATGTGGATGCACACATCTACAAAAATAAGGAAGAAGCTGACAGCAAATTTGTCTTATGTGGTAAAGCTTGCCGGATAAACAATACTATTAGAGGTTCTTTGTTATAGATCACATTATGGAAGACCAGGAGATGCAACTGAAGGTTAAACGAGGTAGTTTAAATGATCAGCATTTACCTTGTTTATGTTGCTAGCTTGGAAGGTGGCCCGCTAGTTACTACGGTAGCCCACATTATCTTCTACTGTTGCTCCGTCTATTCTTAGCTTGCAGTGTCTCTGTACGTAAAAATAAACGATATGTTTCATTCATGTTTTTGAAAAATTTTACTACATTTTCAGTAACTGATAAATTCACGGAGAGCATGTACGTCCTGGCAAATGAACCGTCCGTGGCTCTCTACCGATTACAAGAACACGTTAGGAGGTCGTTGCCAGAGCTAGTGCAACATAAGGTATGTTGGAATAGCAACATGTTACAAGTGAAAGAGTGTCTATTATGTCCACACGGCCACCCCACTTGGTACTATTGGCTGATATTATACATATGTCGCCAGAATTAAATAAAGGATTAGTCAATTAAAGCAATATATAGATTTTACAATTGTGTAAACCAATGAGAAGCTGTCATTGGTTTACACACCACTTAACTGTGGTGGGGAAAATATTTTGAACACAATGTGAATCTCACCGCTGATAACGCAGGGGCTTTTATTTTTACTTCTGAGCAATTTTCTTTCATAATCTCTTCAACAGACAGACATGCAGAGCTGGGAGGAGCAGAGCCAAGGAGCCATATACTCTGTGGAATATGCATGCAGGTAAGGAAATCTATAGACTTTTGATAAACAATTTGCCCGCTACTACCTCAGGTGTAATATTGAACTGTTGTTTTACAGCGCTGTGAAGAGCATGACAAACAGCAGTCTGTACTTTAAAAGCATTGATGGCCTCCTCCGTCAAGCCATCAGTATGAAGGAGCAGATAAACAACTCTCAAGGACGCAGGTAGGAGGCAGCGGACCTGATCTACCTTTTCATTACCTTTCATCAAACATCATATCGCCAGTGCTCACATATCATCTATTATTGTCAATCCTTTTCAATTTCATTCTTATTTTGTTGGTTATTTTACTGAATGAGAGGCCCTACTAGCTAATCCACCCATTTTCATAGTATTAAGCTGGAAACTTAACCTTTCAGTTGAAGACATTACTCATGCTTATTCCAGGCTTGAGCCATGTATATTATATTTTATTTTATTTTTTTGTATTTTCCATTGCCACGTGCATGCAGTTCACATGATGAGACCCCTTCACCCAGTCCCCCTATCCCTGCTCCACATCCCCCTTCCACTTCCTCATGACCCCTGGACGGATGTGTCCAAGGTTAGTAGTTCCTTCAGCCATGACATTACTACAGTCAGGCCTCTACTGCGCTTTGTACAAGAGTACATACAAGCTGCCACGCATGGTGTCATTGGAAAAAGAGAACTCAGCTTTAACGTGGTAGCATAACACATGGTGTTATTATGAATACCATATGAATTATGAAAATTATCTTGTATATATATATTTTTTTTAGCATGGTATATGGATATGTAGTGTATACATCAAAACATGAAATCTCTTGCTTAAGAGGAACTACATTAAGCAGCATTTGAGACACGGTGCAAACCAAGGAACACATTTGCACAAAGTGCACGTGTCCCATTTTTGTGTGTGGTTTTGCAGACCCATGCTGTTAACTTCACGCTGCCCCCAATGCACTATTTCACTCCACATTTGATGGACACATTCTTGATGGACAGCTATTTTAACAACAGTAACAATCGTTTTATAGAATGGATTTATTCTGGATTGTTGAAATAATTATGAAAGAATACAACATAGTAAAACAATCCTTCACCTTGGGTACAAATGTTTGGCAATATATTTCGGTCCACATTCACAAAGTATTTACAGTTACTTTCATTAAAAGCTAAAAATTCAACACTTCACAACATTGGTGTGAACACTAAGTCCTAAATCAACTTGAAGCAACAGCAGGATATACAGTACAACAGCTGAAGATGTTATTATGCTAAAGAGGTTTATAATGCAAACCAGCCTATAATCTGAAGGTGATAACGTATCACAAAGAGTTTATTCTAATCATCCCAGACCCAAAATTGCAAATATCTCTCATTACAATCACAATCCACATGATGGAATGTGCAGACCACAGTGTGACACGTGTATGCTAAAAGCCATCAATGTAGTATATTACATGTTATATCTATTGAGGTGACGCTGAAATTTTGGCAGTCGTTGCGTTGAAGGTTATCTTATCTCTAAAGCAGTACTGTCTTGTATAGTACACAGCAGCCCAGCTCCCTCTTGTGTCACACCAGCGTCGAGTCTTTTGCAGAAAGGCCGGACTTGCGCGCCAGGACACTCCTCATCTCATTATTGACTCCGTTCCAGGGTTTAGTCTGGGCCTGCAGCAGGCCAGACTCTGTAGACAGGGTTCTCTGCATCCGAGAACAGCTGCCACCGCTGCTGTAGCCCTCGTTATCACTAGCATGGCCTTCGGTGCCTTCGGGGGGGCTGTACTGCTGGTGGTGTTGATCCCTTGTTTTGGGGTTGCATGGAGGATAGGAGATCTGCCGCTGCAGCAGGGACTGCCTGTGCTGCGTCCGGGGTATGTCCAGATCGACTTTAGGGTCGCAGGGCCGGGAGACGGGGGTGCTGTTGCTGCCGTGTTCGTTCTGGTACAGAGTGTCGGGGCGATCGCTTGGGTAGTGCTTGGCTGTTTGAGAAACTTTGACCAGCGAGTGAATGACGACGACCAGCAGGATCAGGATGCCGGAGGAGAGCACGCATGCACTAGCTATCCCCGTCTCCACCTCAAATATCAGGAGCATGTAGATGCACATAGCTGGCCAGCACAGGGAGAGAGAGCATAAATACAGAAGCATTGTAAACGGCAAGCAGTACTTTTTAAATAAGAATAATTCTACCTTTATTCCCCAAGATCTAACTTGCCTTATTGGATATGCAAAAAATTGTGTGCGCGCATGTTTATTTTTATTTGTTTATTTTTTTTAAATAAATAATATAATTATAGCTTTATTATTACTTTTTCACCACTTCAGATAAGACAGTTGTGTGTGTATATCCTTTTTTTTCTTTTTTCCATAAATTGTAAAAGTGTTGCCTTGTTAGGCTTGTTCTGAAATAATTTGTCTTTGCCTTCAGAAAAAGGACAATGGACCCAGGAATGCTAAAGGAAGGGGGAGAGAGGCACGGCTCTGGGGTGTGACACGTCTTCTCCAGCGGGTGGCATTGCTTCTGCAGTCTCATGCTCTGCTCCCTCCTGATAGAGGCTGAATGTGGGGGAGTGCTGAAAGAGTGACACCACCTCCATCTCAAAGGAGCGACTGCTTTCAGTGACACCCCTCCTCCCCCAACAAGCAGAACAGAAACCCGCAGCCCTGCCAGGTTCTGCATTACAACCTTCAAGTAATGGATGTGGCTGAAAGGATTCATTGTTCACTGACACTGGGCACGCCACTAAGAACGCAGCAGTGTGGCTATTTTCACTGCTGTTGAAAGTCTAGTGCTGCGTTACTGCACTAGGTGTTGCATGGTATTCTGCACTGTTTACCAGAGACGTGTTAAGCATTAATCTGCTTTCAATGACATTTAACAAAATAATCTGCTTTTGACTCAGAAGTGCTTAACGTGCACACAACAAGACATGTAACTTTGGCCTACAAGCCTGCTGTAACTTTCGGTGCTGGATGCATGCGTTTCTTTACCTGCTTTTAATCTTGTGTAAGAGAACTTACAAAAAACATCTAATATGTAAAGGTGTCTTTGTCAATCTTTCTGAGCTTACCTGCCATGTATACGGAAACCCCAAGGCAAAACAATCCAACAGCAACAGTTCGCACAGCTCTGCTATCCAAAAGGAACCAGTCAGCTCTGTGGAAGGAAGTTATTGTATTGTGGTTTTAGTCTAGATTTGATTAATGCTTTTAGAGTTTGATAACGCTGCTTCAATTCTTTCATCAAAGCCAAATTAAATATTAAAAGCAATTGGTATTTTGTAGATATACTATTACCACTGTTACTGTGTTTATGGGGTATTTTAATTGAATGTACATTCTGATAGTGTTGTTGTTATATTTTAACAATTATTTTTAAACACTTTCCCCTTGGATGCAAGCGTGTTGATTTGTAAACCAACGTGGGAACGGGCCAGCTAGTGGCCGTGAACTGGGCACATAATGAGGTGAATGCTATTGTTGTAGACGGGATTCCTAGTACGTTTAGAAGTGGGGGTTGACGCGCATAGTGCACATTATGCATTTTACTAGATTAGACTAGGTCAACGGTTTTTAAAACTTGAAATCCGAAAAACATTTGGATAATTATACTAGCCCTACTGTACATTTTACGAAGTAGAATAACATGGTCATAGTTTATTCGCCTGCTGAAGCTGTATTTGTAATACCTTTCCGTGTCTTGTTCTCCACTGCATATCTCTGTTGAAAAATAGCTGTGGAGGAGACACACACCTACAGAGCTCAAGTTAAGTGTGAGCGAAAGAGCAGAAAGCACAGTGGACACCGGTAACATCACTGCCCAAATATGAGTTGGTACGATGGAAGAAGAGGGAGATTGCTTCACCGCCGTTTGTGACTGGAGTTGGAAAATCAAAATGACCGATAAAATCGACATGATAGCAGATAAAATCCCAAGTAAGGAAAGGACCATTAAAGAACGCTGGCTGTATATTTGCGTCATCTTCAAGTTCCCAAACAACTGCGTCAAACACTAACCCTTTCTAAAAGTTATTCCGGCGTCGAAGTGTAGGCTATGCGCTATTTTCTAATAAAGCGTATCTCTTCTTTTCAAACGAATGAGCATTCCAAAAACGGCTAAATGTTTAGTTGTCCAACGCGTAGTTTTTTTCCAACCATGAAGCTTGGGTATTTTGCCTGTTCTTTCACCGCAGCCCAGACCGAGCATGTGATGTGTTTTAAATCCCCAGATTAAAAACTTCGCAACAACAATAGACTTTTCACTTGGACTCAGAAACAATGCGTTGACGTGGTCAGAGCCGAGGCTCTGGTCATTGCCTGTACCAATAGCGCTCACGTTGGCGAGGCATCCATAGGCCTGATATTTTAGTTAGCCTATTAATTGTCCATCTATCTAGATGGGCTATCTACATCTTCTTTGCATTGGACCCATTTCTATTTTGAAATGTGAGAATTGCAAAGGACATACGCCTAGGCTATGAGTTGTTTCTCATGGCCAGTAGAGTGATTTTTTCATTATTAAAATGTAAAACATGAGTTAAGCCTTTTGAATGTGTGACGGTCCTTTGCAGGTAATATAGTGTTGTTTAACATTGATACATATTTTAAAAAATGGGCTAAAGCAGTTAAGAAAAACTTATGGAAGACTCCCCTACCATTCATAAATAATAGATGTAGGTTTTCTTGGTGGAAACCATAACTTGAAGTGGGCCTAAATTGTAATTTACCTTACATTGCCTATACTGGGGATAACACAGACTTTAATTAACTTATAATTGACAGCAAATTGTCTCATCTCTAGATCGATACACACACTAATTTCACCTGCAAAAGGCTATAACTTATACTCAAAATGTTTAATGTTTCAAAATTAAATGAGTATATCAATAAATAAGCAATTTCCACCAAAATGAAAGGTCCCTTTATCGTTGCCTGAATCAAGGCAGTCAAAATGCTAACACATAATGTCAACACTGCATTCTTAGAGCGGGAGTGTACCCTGGCTGTGTAAGAAAATGTGGTTGAAAATCAGGCAAATGATGCCACACATTGTAATTTCAACTAGAAAAATATATACAGTATGCATACAGTATATAGGCCTACTGTATAGGGTATATGTGTAAGTAGATTTTTTTACAATGGACAACATACATTTGCCACTCATCCATGCATTCCACTCACAACTGATGTCACTGTTATAGGTCTACATATCCAATATCATTGGTATTTTGATCCTATTCTTAATTAATATTATTTATTTAGCTTTACGTCATATGTGGTCTCCATGTTTGTCCTTCCCTTGGTTCATGGTGTGACAGTGAATGTGTAGGTTATCTGTGTAATCAGCTATCAGAAAATGCATAAGTTGTTCCATTTAAGGGCAGATAAAGGTCATGAGCTGCACTTCTAAGCCTTGACAGCATATAGTTGCTGCTTTAAAATGTGCAAACATTTCTATATGTGTTTGACAGGTTACTGACTGTTGGTTGTTCTATTTTGCATTTAAACAATGAATAGGCCTGTGTGCCTAATCCATTTAGATTTTGCAAAACTCAATGCATTTTAGAACAACTGTAAGATTAATGGGTCCAGTTCTTATGGTGCTTCAAAGGCTGAAGAACTTCGAGTTTAGGCCTATGACTCTTGCTAAACCCATTCGGACTGTTTTCTTTCTGGTCTAGCCTATAACCATAATTTTACTATTCACCTTGGAAACAAATGTGCTTTTGAGTTTATTGTACGTTTCAATATTCTGGCCAATTCATGTCTACATGTCTGCTCTCTTAATGTACTGAAACAATGTGTTACTAAGTACTCGACAGATATATGTCATCACAGGCTATATGTCATTGATGTATAGGTTAACATAAACAAAGAATAGACTAATGTGCATTGAATTTTGTTTCTGTTGCTCTTTCATATATTTTAATATTGTTGTCTCCGTTGATGTGCAGTATTCTAAACTTGCTTCCTGTGACTTGTCGAACAGATCTTACTCCAGTGTTTAAGGTTTTGTTGAGTGAGGGGTTAGGCGTAACTTCATGGTGAGATGTAGATAAGACTGTAGCTATAAAGGTAGGCTGCACAATGCGAAGAACGTTTCTCACACATGTACAGTGGTCTTAAAGGCTATTTCTGATAGTGACAGCCTTACCACAGCCAGTAAAGGGCCATCGCTGATCTTGTAGAAAGCAGAAGTGAGAAGTTTCAGGAAAAGACAGAAAAAGAAAGAAAAAAAGTGGGCTAAATATAAAAACCAAGAGTAAGAGCTACCATCATCAGAGGCAAAACACATTTTTATGGCTCAAATTATTGTTTCACATGTATAGCTAAAATATGGCACAACTCACTTTGGTCACAGGTAATTAGTCTAATGCAGTGGTTCTTAAACTGGGTTCGATCGAACCCCAGGGGTTCGGTGAGTCAGTCTTAGGGGTTCGGCGGAGGATAAGA
>JAOEHI010014252.1:0-30872 GCA_025447815.1 Percopsis transmontana
TAACGTTAGCATACAGCATAACAGCTCATATCAGCCAGCTAAACGTTTACTACCCTGTTAGAAAAAATATGTAGATGGTTGTTTCATGTAAACTAGTTCCTTTCCCTCGCTGTGTTATATCTTTGCTATGTGGGGAGAAATCATAGACTGTATAAATAAAGGGAGAAATGTGCTGTTTATGTTCGAGAGGCGATCAGCTGATTCGTTCGTACTATTGACCGTAAAATGGTAACGTTAGCATACAGCATAGCAGTTTATATCAGCCAGCTAAACTTTTACAACCCTGTTAGAAAAAAATATGTAGTTGGATTGTTAATTCGAACATAGTTATCCAGCGCTTTGGCTTCATTTAGTGGACAGAAATGTGTTTGTGTTTGCGTTTGCGTTGCTGTCTCCGACGACATCTTGTATCCTACGTCGGCCACCATAGCTTCTCCTTCGTGTTTGCAAAGGGAGGGGTAGGCCGTGAGTGACTGGCTGTTTGCAATTCGCAATGCTCACCACTAGATGTCACTAAAAACTACACACTGGCCCTTTAACTATGTTTCTATTTGAACTTTTAGGTCGACAGTCCTCCATAACCGCTGATTTGTATACACTAGGTGGTTTCTGCCATAATAGTTGATGATTTGTGGTGACGGGTAGGAACACTTGCCTTTTTGACTACACAGGATTTTATAAACCCTTTCTAGTCTTAATATAGTAATTATTGTCCCATCTTGGTGGCAGGTGGTGATGTGCCCCATGAATCTACAAGATGTAGAATCCGACAGCTAGAAGCTCTGATGGAGGTTTTGCCTGCGGACAGACAGACTGTTGAGTTTACTGGGTTTACTACTCGACCTGGCTAAGAGCAGCGTCCTGCTTTAGACAAAAAGGTGCTGGTCACCAGAGTGCGATGTGTCACAACATCCAGGGATGCTTCCTCAGGCGGTTGCTAGGAGACAACTCTCATCCCAGGCGATCTGCCTATTTAAAAAAAACAGGCCGCAGTGCTGCCCTGCGCCCTAGTGCTCAGCATTACTAGCATAGACGAATACCTTCTCCCTACCCACGTTCATGCTTTGGAAGGTTAATCCTTTTAAAGGGATTAAACTTGCTGCTTGAAGTGGCTCTTGAAACTTTGGGTTTTGGAGAAATCTCATAAGGTCATAAAGAGTCTCAGGCAGGGGAATCCCAGTCTTTCAGAAAGAAAATGCATTCATAACAGACCTTCCTCCTCTATTCACTAAGTTGATGCACTGGTTTCCTTGGAAACTGCTGTTTTCTCCTTAAGTGTGTGTTGAGAGGAGGCAGGGAACTCTATAGTTGGTGCACACCTGACACTGTGCTACACACACACACACACACATATTTTCATTTTGGAAAAAAAATCTGACGATAGCTCGTTAAACAACCATTAACTGACAAGATTAAAATGTACTATTTAGAATGGAGTGTCTGTGACCCATTTAAAAAAAAAAAAAATAAAATCGCCCAAAAAATCAATACAACACACATCGTCACATCATCACACACCTGCAGCGCTGCTGTGAACAGATGGAATAAAATAGACAAATAGACCTACACGAAAAATATTTCACTTGAATAAATGTAAGTAAATAGCAAATAGTAGGCAGTAGTGATGTGCTGGTCAACAACCCACAACCCGCGGGTATGGCAGGTTCGGGTAAGCT
The DNA here is from genome assembly GCA_025447815.1 of Percopsis transmontana. Classification (NCBI taxonomy): domain Eukaryota; kingdom Metazoa; phylum Chordata; class Actinopteri; order Percopsiformes; family Percopsidae; genus Percopsis; species Percopsis transmontana. The sequence goes on from JAOEHI010014252.1 coordinate 1,677, forward strand.
TACCAGAAAATATTGTGGGTGCGTGCGGGTCGGGTCAAAAAGTGACACAGCAATGTTCCATTATAGGATCTCTGAATTGCATGCAATAGGCTAGGCTATGATTAGCCTACTAGTCCACCTTCCACCTTCTCGTCCCTTCTCTCTCTTAAACACACACACACAGACAGTGCCGGTCCTTGCGCATTTGATGCCTAAGGTAAGCTTCGTAACGCAATAAATAGTTGTATTCCACTCTCTCACTTTTGTCAGGCACAAAGTCACACAACACAGCCCTGGAAGACGCTGGCAAGCAAGCAAGACACAGACCAAGAAATGCACTGCAAGCTAGCACATCAGAGGAGAGAACACAAGTTTACTCATTGCTGTTCCACTTCATCACCGAAGTCGTAAACATTGACACCCGCTTTGACAGGAGGGGGAGGCGGCAGAACTAACTTGCTCAGCGCAACGTTAGTGTGTTTTTGGTGACACTGCACCTCACCACCGCCGCCTCCAGCCATTTAATCGACAATACAATATGCCGCCCCCCGAGAGTGACAGTGGCATATTAGAGGGGGTTGCATATTGGTGTTGATCGCAGCATTTGTTCTATTCAACGCAATTTAAGACTTGGGAAATTGGCGCCCCGCTCTTCAGGGCACCCTAGGCGGCTGCCTATCTGCATTCAGACCAGAATTTGGCGGTTTGCAGGTCGGATTCGGGTGGTTGATCAACTCATATTTTTGCGGGTCTCGCGGTGCAGATTTGCTATCAATGGGTCCGGGGGGCAGGTATAAAAAAAAAAAAAAAAGAAAACTGCGCATCACTAGTAGCCACTAACGAAGAGTGCGCTGTGTAGAACCGGCATAATAGCCTAGATCTCCCGTGTAAGAAAATATTTTATAACTTATAAATATATAGCAAATAGTAGTCAGACTCAAAATGGTTGCTCGCTTCATTTTGCTCAGACTGAAATATGGCTATATCTCTGTATGGCTCTGTATGGTTGCACGTGTTGACACGCCCCTATATGTTGATTGATATGTACTGTACGGCCCATTTTTCTTTTACCATGCAGCAAACATTTTTTCTTTACTTTTAACTGATGGTATTAATCAGTCAAAATTCTTGTTGTTGGTTAATGTTTAAACTATAAACATCCCTCATACACATACTGTTCGTTCTGTAGTTTCAGTGTCTCTTTGTTTGCTCTCTGACCCATAACCAGGTGTGTTTGACATCATACATACATTGTCACCTTTTAAACATTTAAACATCTTTAATTAAACATATCTGGAAATGCATCCATTCATCTGTCACTACTACAGTGTCCAGAGACATATGACCCTGACCTAGTCTGAGGTCTGCTGAATTTCACCTTCAAACAGCCTAATCATCTTCCTCCATCTGCCCCCACCTCAACAGAAGTACCGGCACAACGATGAGGATGTGTCCCCCCAGGAGCAGAGCTCCCCCCAGCTCACTGGTGACAGCCCTGGGCCCGAGCTGGTCCAGGTGGCAGAGAAGAACCTGTCGCAGGTGGAGAACGTGCACGGCTACGTCGCCCAGGCCCACATCTCCCCGATGAAGGTAGTCTGTCTGTACACCCACCTGTACGTTCACGTACACACACAAACACACACCGATGAGCTAAAACATTATGACCACTCACAGATAAAGAAGTGTACATTCATAAAATAATAATACATTTAACCGACTAGTATTTCTCGTGCCGACTAGCGAGAGTAGCAACGTGTAATCGTTGACTAATCAGGCGCATCCCTACTCATAACGAGGTCTGGGATACATTGAGCAGTAAGAGAACAGTCGGTTCTCGTAGTCAATGTGTTGGATGGGCCAGAAATGGGCAGGCATGAAGTCCTGAGCCACTTTGACAAGGGCCAAATTGTCACGGCCAGATGACTGGGTCAGAGCATCTCCCTACAAGCAAGGCTTGTAGGGTGTTCCCAGTCAGCAGTGTTGAATACCTACCCACAGTGGTCCGAGGAGGAACAAACCACAGACTGGGCGGCAGGGTGTTGGGTGCCCAAGGCTCATCAATGCGTGAGGTCAACGAACCGACAGAAGGGCTGCTGTGGAACAAGTGGCAGAACATTTGTATGATGATTACAGGAGGAATGTGTTACAACACAGTGCATTGCACCCTGCTGCCGCTGCGTACGGTGCTGCGTGGCCGCAGACCGCTCGGAGTGCCCATGCTAGCCCATGCTAACATTATGACCACCTGGGTGGTCATAATGTTTTTGCTCATCGGTGTATATACAACCACATACACATATACATGGGGTCAGTTCAGACTTCTACATGAGTGTGAGAAGGGGATGAGAGAGATCAACGTTTTGTTTTCATCCATGTATCCTTGCTTCATTATAAGTAAACCCCGCTTTAATGAAACATGATCAAACCACATACATGCAAACAACATATCCTATATACTGTACATGCACGTGTCATACAAACACTCATCATGGTCTCTTGTCAGAGCTCTTTGTTGTGCGCATCTCTGTACTGTATGTTGTTAAGTCGCTGCTTGGCTTCAGGTGTGTACTTCAGGTGCTTTTTAGACCCTGAAATTGTCTGTCAACTACAAAAAAAAACTACAAAGCTACACAAGTATGTTTGAGAAGTAAAGCATTTATTGTGTACCATTTTAGCAGGAATCACCTCTCTTTAGTGTCTTTTGAAGCCACGCAGTTTTCAAAAAAAGTTGCAAAAAATAACAAAAGTGCTTTGAGTGCTGGAGTATATAGCTCCTTCCTCTCCTCTACATGCTGTGCTGTCGAGTTTGTGACATGTCTATCAACTGCTAGTACCCAGACAGCTATGCTACAATCAGCTGTACTGCACCTAATACTCAATAATTAAATAGATTTGTTTGGTGTAACATTGCAGCCACTATAACTAAATAAATACCCGCTGATTTGCTGAGACTTAATATTTTAAAAATGTTCACAACACTGTAACATGGTAACAAACTAAATGCAATTAGAGAAGTGCTGTGTGACTTAATGTGTTTAGAATTTCAGCAGTTTTGGCATTTCTGCCACCATGTGGCATTAGCCATGTCGTCTATTTTATTTTATTTTGGACACCACTCGAAGCTCTATGCTGCCATCCAATGGACAGATGTTTTAAGTGAAGAGAAGGGAATTGTCAATTTTCAAACAGAATATTGTATGCCAATAAGTCAAATATGATATCCAGAATTTATAATTAATCAAAACAATAATCTACTAGCTGTTTAAAAAAAAAAAAACTGTAATTTGTTCTTTTGTGGTGTCTTTCAATTTCTCCATATACAGTGTGCCTTGTTCAAAAAAGTGAATTCATATTGACTTGCAGTGTTGATACTTGATAATGAGGAAGCAACCAAATGCTGTCCAGAATTCAGAGAATTGTTTTGAATTTTAGATATATGCCAAGTTGTGTTTTATGCCTTCTGCATAAAAGCAGATGCGTGTTCATCAAGCTCAGATCCAGTTGACTAGTGTGTGTGTGTGTGTGTGTGTGTGTGTGTGTGTACAGTGTCATGGTCTTCTCTGTAGATCTGTGCTATGAGCTGTGTGAATTGTAGACGCAAACACGTGAGGCCTAGAGCTATATCAAGTCTGCCACCTCTGCAATTTTCTACTTTTAATATCTTATAAAGAACATGACGCATTTAAATTTTGTTTGACTTAAAAAAAAATAAAAAAAAATGTCCCATGGTCAGAAATAGCCTGAAGACATCAGGGAATCTTAATTTTATAGGGCAGACAGAGGCACTATTTTGGCTACTGGCTCCTCCTAGCCATTACATTTCTAAATCCTTCCCAAGCATGGGCGTAACCACGCATTCTTTGAGGGGGGTCGTGCCCCCCCCCCAATATAAAAAATATGTTATGTGTCCTCCTTTTATATACCCTGTCAACGGACCTGTCTCTTGTTATTTCCTTCTTTTTTATGACCCCCCCCCTCTCAATTGTACACTTGGTTGCACCCATGTTACTTGCTGCACGGGTGGCACCTTTCACAAAATACTCCCAGCAGCAGTCTGATAGCAAGTGAAGAATGTAATTTTTCCCCATTGGAAGCTATTTTATTTGCTACTACTGGAAGGCATACGTAATTCTAATTGGTAGATGTGTTTTAAAGTCTGCAAACAAAACAAAGTGGAGGGGCAGCCACTGTCTCTGAGAAATCAGACTATTACTTTAAATATACATTCAAATGGTCAATGTAGTCGTCAAAACTATGTTTTAAATCCCAAGGGAGGGATTTGTGGTTCCCCAGGGAACCCCCACTGTGCCAGTCAGTGGTCTTATATCGGCACACTGTCCAACTGCAGGGTCCTCGAGGACAGATCGTCCAATAGAAGACAAAGTAGCTGTTGAGGATTCTGCTAGGGAGATAGCATGGTGTTTTGTATCCCACTTTATATAGCCCTGCCCTTTCCCACCCGTACTACCCCCCAAACCCCGATCTGTCCTCCATTTATGTTGTCTACCTTTCTTTCTCTCTCTTCCTCTTGCCTTTCATTAGCATAAGCACTCCCCCACTTGTTGTTAATCAACCCAACAAACTGCTTCTCTCCCCTTTAACCCCGCCCCTGCTGTAGGTAGCGTCTCTGGAGTGCATCTTTGACGGCCCGTCTGGGTTAGGACAGAGAAACCACATGGACCTCCCCCCCCCCACGCCCTCCATCCTCTACCCCCCGACCCAGGACAGCCCTCTCCCCTCCTGTTCCTCTTCTTCCCTCCCCCACACCCCCACCCACACCCCCGGCCAGACCCCAGCCCAGGCCCAGAATCTGCTATTCCAGGTAAACTGGTGGCACAGATGCCTAGTTTGTTTTAGAGTTGCCAGTGCGATGCGGCTTGTGGGTTTTGTTGTTGATTGTCTGGCATTACTGTGTGGTCTGTTAGTCTACCACTTTTTCCTAACAATAAATGGTCATTTTGTTATTGGTTATTGCTGGCTTGGGAAGGGTGAGTTTCTCTTGTCCAGCCTCCTCGTGACATCTTTGTTCTTTAATGCGACTGTCCTGGTCTGGTTTGGTTTTTAATTCCTGTGTGAAATTGATATAGCTCTTTGGGGCCTTTTGCTGTGATTAAGTGCCATGACAGCTCTATGTAGTACTGGTTGGTTGCTGACTACAAATATGTGTTTGTGCTTGGACTGTGAAATATAGAACTTATGAACGATAGGGATAAAATACTTTTACAATGGTGTGTTTGTGCATTTGCTATGGTATATATGGTATTGTTCTTAAATTGCATTGCTGATATTAAAGATATTGGCCCTCATTTCCCAAACGAGCAGAAGACAGAAAACTGGGCGTGCGGTCATTTCCACTCAAAGTTCAGCATTTATCAATGTGGAAGTGAGCAGACGCTACGATCAAATAAACGCTACAATCAAAAAAAAGTCTCAGCTCGTCCACGCAAGTTTTCAAGTCAGCGTGGACTTGCGGTGCAGCATAGTACATCTGACGGAATCAGATATTAGTCCATATAGTCTGACTGACTGATAGATTGAAAAATGAGGGCTACTGTCTCTGGCTATGTGGGTATGTGTGTAACATTTTCATTTTTTTTTACTTTAATTGCAGTGTAGAGTAACCATACAAACTGTAGGCCAAAGGTGTGGCACCCCCAACTGGTGATTTTGACAATGGAAATGGACCATACACACCCACAGCTGTAGCCTACCATGTGGGTGTTGTAGTACAAAGTTTCTCGACAGTAATATTAGGTATAGAATCACGTTAATCTAAGGAATAATATGGTCTAGTTGACACATTGCGATACCTATAATAATTTTGCAGCTGTAACTAGCCATAAATTGTCATAGTTCTTCCAAACCCAATGTGGTAATGAGGCTGTGGGTGAAACAGGAAGCGTGTGGGCGTGCATCCTGTGACAGGTCCCTAGAATCACACATCAATCTTCTCTGGGAGTGAATTCTCTTCATCATCATCCTCCTCCTCATCCTCCATTGTTCCTTCACAATCTGTCAAGCTGCCCTTTCTCAGCGTCGCTGACGTCAACGGGGCCGCTATCACCAGCAGCGCCGCCACGGCGATAACGCAGATGAATGGATCCTGACTTCATCGAACGCCTCTGAAAGGCAGTGAGAAAAATGACTGCACAGCCAAGGAACAGAGGATGTTTCTCTCTCTCTCTCTCTGTCTCTCTCGCCCCCCCTTCCTTTGCTCGGGAGATGAATGCCGACACAGCGCGTGCAGAAAATCCTGACAGCGGGAAAATGGAGGTCCTTGGAGGAGAGATTGAAGGAATTAAGAGAGAGAGAGAAAAAGGACAAAGGCAGATTTAGTGATGCTCATGGTAACGGTGGAGGGGTGGGGTATAGGTGGTGGTCGGGGGCCAAGATTTACAGCCCCCCCCAGTGGGGCCCAGCCATCCACTGACCATGAAATGACTTGTCAGTAACGCTTGGCCATTTCACTGTCTCACTGTCTCCCCCCAGCTCCACCACTTACCCATACACAACGTAAGGATTCTTGAAGGTCACGTGTCATTTTTTTTTTTTTATAGCACAAACTGTCCTCCAAAAACCAAGCCGAACTGCCAGTCACCATCAGTGTGTTGCCTTGAAGAACATACATATCACATGTACTAGATGACCTAGAAGAACCTGACCATTTTCTCTCTGCTAAGTCGGCGATACAGAGGGAGTGAGCTTGTGTCATGTTTAGACTCCAGGACACCAGCCTGCCCCGACCCAGGAGACCGGGGGTTCGTGTAGTGACAACTTTCTCCCAATTGGCCTCTACTGTCTCTTTCCAATACACACACCCACACACTCTCTTCTAGCTCTGTGCAGCCTCCTCTGCACACATCAGTCTGGTGTGTGTGTGTGGTGGAGGCAAGACCGTGCACTCTCTCTCTCTATAATTCTGATCTGGTTCTACGTTGATGTCAGACATCAGTCTGACTCCGAAAACCAGCAACCCCCCACCGCGCCCCACCTCTCTCTCTCTCACTCGCATCTGGCAGCGGTTAGAGCCACTGCATTCGTCTGCGAGGAAGAGGAGGAGGAGGAGGAGGAGGAGGAGGAGGAGGAGGAGGCAGGGAGTCTAGGTAGCACGAGGAGGAGAGAGAGGTGGTCCTCTCTCTCTCTCTCTCTCCCGTCCTCTACTCCTGTGATCAGCACACGCCCCATCCCCCCACCCAGCCTGCAGCAGGAGAAGAGAGGAGAGTCTGCTCAGCAGCAGAAACAGTGCTGGCAGCAACAAGCAGCGGGCATGCTGAACTCTGTGTGGTATGCCAAGAAAATGGGGCGCCGCATCATGGGCACCCTGCGCCGGACCAAGAGACTCCACCGCAGGCTACTGGTAGGTCACCAGTAACAGCCTGCGATGTTCCCCCGGATACGGGGGGGGCTGGAGGAGTGTGTGTGTGTGTGTGTTTGGGAGGACAGACTGGCAAGCAGGAAAAGCGTGTGCGAGTACTACCGAGCTCTGTCTTTGTGCGTGCACCAGTGCGTGTGTATGTGTATATCTGCATAGACGCGGCTCATTTGGTAGTGTGTGTGACAGCTGTGTGTATGTGACTCACACGCTGCACATCTGTCGAGGCTTCGGTCCGACCGCTCTGGACGTGAGGCGGAAAAACCAAGTTACGGCGCCGCTGGCTGTTGCTGCGTCATGTGCAGATGGACAGGCAGCAGAGTGGCATGTCTTAGTCCCGATGGCATCAGTCTCGTCTCCACACACCTTTTACCTTCAGCTGACTTTCACCATGGGACGACCTGAGAGATGGCGTGGTTTGCTCTCCCTGGGGGGAAGGGGGGCACACAGCGGGTGCTACTATAGTGACACGATGCAGAAAGATGTTTGGAAATGTGCATTAGATAAGCGCTGTTGCCCAGAAGATCAGCGCACCCTGAGTCTAGAGGCAGTGACCCCCGTCTTCTTTACACAGAGGTTCTGAGGTTCTGTGTCTAGACCAGAACTGAGCCCACCGGCGGAGGAGATACCTGCATGAACAGCACGTCGTTCTGGGCAGATGTGAGGGACCCCTGCAGTAGCACATGCCTTTCCTGGCGTTGCCTAGCAACCTCCAGGCTCCTGACATGCAGTACTACCCCCCCCCTCCCCCAGCCACCCCCTCCTCTTCCTCTGTATTTACTGACTAAGACAGACATCCTGCACCCAGCTGCACTCACGTACATATATTCTTGTGTGTATGTGTGCAGTATGCAACACTTTGTATTAGATTACATTATACCACCTGTACAAGGGATCTTCTGTAGTTAAGAATTCTCTTCCTTGTGTATCTCAGTGGTTGGAGCAAGGCAGTAACACCACACTACAGTGTAGACTACAGCACCGACACAGTTGTGGTCCTGCCATCCACACAGCTGCTTTGATCAGAATTACTTACACTCGTGTAGTATGTTCCCTAACAGAACTAATACATTGTGTGTGTTGGCTTCATCTAATGGTCCCAGTAACAACCCCAGGCTTCTAACTAGCTGGCGAAGCATCCAGGGCTGATCAGATATTAATTTCCATGAGAGCATGGACATACATGATTACAAACTAGAGTGATGCTAGTGAATATTGCTTAGAAAGAAGACGTAAAAGCCCATGATTCACAACCGTGTTGATAGCACCTTTCAAACAACATGATTGAAAACAAGTGATTTTAATGTTGACATGTTTTTCAGTTTAACTTAAGTAACTCCCACCAGATATGTTTTTCCTCTTTATCAGACATTTGTATGTAAATTAAACAATTTATTGTGTAAAAGAACGTGTGGAGAATTGTTCATGTCTGGGCAAAGCATCAACACGTGTAGCTTTTTCTAGCCTGCAGGGGGAGCTGTAGCTACACTGTAGCACACCCAGGCCTCTAATCGTAATGCTAAAACAGATCCTTTGTGAAATTTTGCCTGATACTGCTCCTATTTTAGGATGCTGTTTCAGTTATCCTATAGCAGCACAGTGGCTAAATAATGTAATTAATACCATGTATTTGTGACCACAGTCAAAAGTAGAATGTGTAGTCTACCATCTGGGTCTATACTGTATCTAAGTCTATACGCTGTAGGTCTATATATGGGTAATGCTGCTGAATATGATTTACCAACCCCAATGGTCCCCATGTCCTATTCATTAGTCTATACTGTTGTTTTGTTGTACTATGGTACTATGCAAGTAAGTTAGAAATCGACTGTCCCAATACTGTGTGTCAGTATGGACCGGTAACTTGGTTTACTTTGTTTCTGCATTACCATGACAACATCTTTATTTGTTTTTCTTGGTAAAGAAAGTGATTTCTGTTCAAGGTTGAAAGTGATAAGCGATGTGACCTATTGTGTGGAATATGGTGCTGTGTTATCAATATCCGCAATACATTGATCTACATCAAGCCTCTATCATGTGTATGTAGGAAGTGGTGATGAATCAGTCGATGCATGTGGCAGGACAAAATTGGATATTTTAATCTAAATAAGTGTCCATTTGGGTGGTATTTATCACTGATTGAGATCATTAACAAAAATATAATCATATGTCTACATGTGACATTACATAAGCCTCAAAATGCAGTGGTTGGTCTATCAATGAGGATTGGCCCGTGTGATGTACAGGCACACCTTCTTCTTGACTATGACTGGAGAGTTAACTGGAAAGTCCTAGCCTAGCCTGTAGTATAATGTGGTCCAGTGGTAGTGGCATGTATTCAGACACAAGGAACTGTTCTAGGGTCAGTGTGATTGCATCTAGATGCCAAAGGGGAAATAATCTGTTCAAGCTCCTCCCATAATGCCTCAGTCCTGCCTGCATCCTTAAATCCACTTATGAAATCAGACCTCCTGTCCAAATGCAAAGCAGTAGTTGTCATGTCAACGTCTGTATGTGGGTTATCCTGAGCCATATTTCATGTTTTTGTAAATTATTCAGCCATTAATAATTTAACTTAAAGGCCCAGCACTGCACATATGGGCTATATATCCAAAAACCATCTGGCACTGTGTGGAAATGAGGAGTGACTGCAGATGACAACACTTTTTATTTTTTGAGATGCCTTGGTGTATTTTCTGAATATATTAATCTAGTCTCTTGTAGCTAAACAGTTCCCACCAAAACCATTAGAAATTTGTTGTGGTCTTTTTAAAATTGGTGTTATTTGACAACCCAAGGCTCACCTAAGCCATCAGTAGCAATCGGCATAATGTTTAAAAAAGTTTTTATCTCATTTTGGAATGTGATCCTCTGACATCCATCAGTATTATTTTCTAAGTCAGTAATTAGCACACCGTTGCACAAGAGAAAAGCTATGAGAAACAAATGGTTCATGATCAATTCATGTCAGCGCCCGGTTATGAGTGTGTCCAGGCTTCGTTACAGCCCAGTTCTGTGCCAGGCTTAACTGCTAAATAAAGAGTCGCGCCTTTGCCCGCTGCTGCAAAAAAGGCGTCCTGGTGTCGTTCTCGCGTTGCTGAGGATGACATGCACGTCTCTGTTTGAATCCGGGGGCCACATTGATTATTCATGCTGTGAGTGGCCCCCACCCATGCTGACATGTGCCCCGCTCGCTGGAGCCTATTCATTGGCAGGAGAATGAAAGAAGATGAGGAGCCGGGTGTCAGAGAGAATGAGGGCGCAAGAGCGAGGGAGTGCTACTGTCAAGGGAGGCGGGGAACCGTGTAGCACTACAGAGCGTCAACCAGCAGAGAAAAAACGCGTTTCTCCTTCTGCACGGTGCGCAGGGGGAGAGCTTCCCGTGTTGGAGTAACAAAGTCACGCTCCAGGAACCACTTCCAACGCGCCGCATCGAGGACACCAGCCAACAAAAAGAGTCCTGTCTTCTGCATTGTTCTTTTGCTCAACCAGCAGCAGGGTGGTAAAATGACCACTCATTACCAGAGACACGAGTTCGGGTCCAAGGCCTCCGATGGTGCCGGGAAAGCTCCAGGCAAACCGACTGCCACCTCGCGGGTCAACATCAACCTCCAGGAGTCTCTGGCACACTTACACCCCCTTCAGCGGCAGCATGCCATCGAGCTGCACCAGAAACAACAGCAGCAGCAGCACGCATCCCACCAGCTTCTCCAGTCCCAGTCCCACTCCCTGCAGCACCAACAGCTCCAGCAGCCCGGGTCCCCGCAAGTCCAGGCCAGCCTGGCCACGTTCACTACCTGCACACTGCCGGCCTCGTGCCGAGCTCGAAGTCGCTTCATCAACCTGCGGGACAGCGTGAAGAAAAGTCCAACCAAGAGCACAGGCAAAGTGTGCAACAGCCACGGAGTCACCCGGCCCGATATCCCCTGGGTCCCCTTCACCTTTAATAAGGGTGCTAAGGTGAAATGGATTGGGTTTTACGTCACTCTTATTTTTAGTTCTTTAGAACTGGGTGGTTCTGTGATCTGTACCCTACTTACGTCAGTCTCTGTTAGTATGAGTCTAATCTAGAAATTAAAACATGTTCTGTGTTGTTTGTATGGCTATGAGGATGCCAGTCCACTTTGCTAAGCGACTAGGTTGCTTGTGTAAATGTCTGTGTACGGTGGAGGATGGTTGATTTGTTGTAACTAAGATTACGTGCGTATTGCTACTTTATCAATGCAGGTCTTCCATATTTGATTTTGTTGTCATGGCATTTGCTGAATCCAATGTTCTTGTCCTGTCATTTGTCTGTTTGGGACAAAGTAACTAATGGTGTTTACTATTTAGCTGTCCTGTTGTCTTATGCAGTCGTCTTTAAAAGTAAATGACGTTTTCACTTCATGGCCACAAAAATCCAGCTCGCAAACACTTTTTATTTGTGCCAGTAAATCATGTTAAATTGAAATTGTAATCTGCTGTGTGTCGACGCTTCATTGTCAAGCTGATTTGTATTCTTTGGGAGCAATTAAGCCACATTGTCGAAGGCTTACCGAGCAGACTGTCGAAAGTAGGACTTGCGGATCAATGTTGTCGATCCGAGGGCTAATTTTAGCGGCTGTTGGTTTTCCATGGGCTCGCGGTTCTGCTGTTGCAGCACAACAATTAAGCCTGTCAGACCAGCAGTGTTCCCTGCCAGCACTCTGCTCACCGAGGTCCCGCTCTTACATAACGGAGGTCACAGACATATCTCAATATTAACACTAGAAAAGACACGAAAAAAAACCAACCACAAGCCCCATGTTAACATGGTTGTTAACATTAATGCATATTTCATGAAATTCATGTAATAATTGACGTGATGTGTGGTGGAAGACTACTCGATTTGTGCCTGCTATTAGTCTTGTTTGGATCCAGTCTTGTTTGGAACCAGCATTATACATTATTGTTTTACTACGAAACTGCATGTCTCTCCCAGTGCTGAATGGTTCACACTCATCTCTACTCCTCTCTACAGCTCTAATAGTCCAAAATCGTTCTCTTCCCCTCCCCCTAAAGCCACCCACACTTTAAGGGACGGTTGTGTTTCGAACTTCAATGTGAGCAGGGCTACAAATTCTGAGGGGGCTCTAACACAATCAAGCAGTGTAGCACTTGGCTTCACTAATTTGTTCATGATGGAACCAAAACTTAAAATTTGTAAATGATGAGGTCTTCATGATTTGGAAACTTTTACAGAAATGACAGATGGACAACTTAACAGTAGGGGACTGGTTGTACTGGGCAGCTCCCAGTAACCAACAGTCGGTACACCAGGTGTTTTAGGAGTGGAACTACATGAAGGTGAAGCTGCAGCTGGGTACAGTAGGGTGCTGTGTTGACCTACCATGGATAAATAAAGCTTTAAAACTAATCTAAAGTCTACTTAATAGATGGCTTTGCTCTGGGAGGGAGGTTGTTGGCTTCTGCATATTTGGCTTGGCTGTCTCACAACGCCTGTTTGTTACATTCCCAGATTCAAATATCTGCTCTCTTCTATAGGCATCTGTTGAGGCCACCCCCCACCGAGGCTTACACACACACACACACACACACACACACACACACACCATTTTAATCTGCTGAGTACCATGGGCAGAGTTGGCCACAGAGATGGTTCTGATTGGATCTGGTCGACTGTCAATCACAGATGTGTACCCAATCTATTGACATTACAGTTACTGGTTTGCCAACAAATAAAGGTTACCTGGTTAGTTTTTGTGTGGGCTAAACACTACCCACAAGCACACAGAGCAGGATATTTAAAACAAAAAGGACCGCTGCACACAGCATACATTTAGACGCACAATAACACACCTATGTGCATACAGGCTAAAAATATAAACACACTGACATAGACACTGCACCCATGTACTCACCCATGCGTACACATGCACTCTTATAAAGACTAAAAGAAAACTCACTCAAATGCACATACACATAAAGACTAGAATAAGTATGTGTGCAGTATGTGTGTGCGTGCGTGCGTGACCATTGACCTCTCCCCCCACCATGCTATTGTTTAGCAGGCAGAGGTCACCCCACCCTGCTCTCCCATAATCCCCGTGATCCCCATCTTGCCTGTCCCAGCTGAGACGCCAGCCGTGCCTCCAGACTCTCAGGTTCACTCCTCCTTCACTCCTCCTCCCTTCCTTCTTCCTAATATCCCTCCATCTTTCCCTTTATTCAGCTCCCCGCTGGTCATTTCTCTCTCTCTCTCTCTCTCTCTCTCTCTCTCTCTCTCTCTCTCTCTCTCTCTCTCTCTCTCATATTCATATATATATATATATATATATATAAATAAATATCTCTGCCATCATGCCACGGGTCTGATTAGTGGGAGATTAAAGAGAGATGGGAGGGGGGAGCAAGAGATAGAATATAGAGACAGGGAATGGGAGGTAAATATTTGAATATTACATTGTCATAGAAATGCTTCAGCACCACACAAGTTGTACACGTGTCATGCTAATGAAACTAATTTAACATAGCAATGGAGAGAGAGTTGTATAAAGAGAGAGCTAGAGGGAGAGATAGTGGGGGATGGGAGGGGAGCGGGAGATTTGCCATACTTTCCAGATTTTATGGAAAAGAGAGCATCTGTCTCTCTGCCAGGCAGAATGTGAGCAAGCACAAGAGAGCGCAACAGAGGCAGACAGACCAAGGGGGTGGAAACCAAGCGACAGCGTTTGTGTGTGTGTGTATGTCCGTAAATGTGTGTAGAGAGAGAAGCAGCGAGCAGCAGCTGCCTCCACCCCTACAGGACTTAATGTGACGCTTCATGGCAGTGTGTTGTAGCTGAGCGTGATGCCATGACGGGCATCACTCCCTGCCCTGCTAATCTGTGCTCCCGTACAGCCGTCGCTCTCTGCCCGACGTTATGAGGCGCGTAAGTGAGGCTCCGGGAAAAGCGTCAGTTCATTGTGCTGGGGAATCTGGCTGTGGTGTTGTGCTTGTCAGGCACGTGGCAGAGGTCTGTAGGCAGGAAGGACTCGGGACGGGGGGGTTTATGGAGGTCTTGTGTAAGGATGTTTTTGTTCTGATGATGTTCTCTGGTTTGCAGGCCAACCCCCCGCCAGTGGTGGTGAACACAGAGAGCCTGGACACACCTCCTTACGTAAGTTTACCATCTACTTTAAAACACATGCGCCCCGTGAATGAGATCTTATACAGATATTTATACAGTATTCATGAATAGGGAATTTATTTTATTCATGTTTTTTATTTTTATTTGAACACTGGAAATTGTCTTCTACTTTTTTTAGCAAATGGGAAATTATTTAGAATTTTATTATACTATTCTTAAACACTGCTAGTGATTAAATTTTTTTTATGAATGTCAATTCATTTTATATTTTTTGAATTTGCTCTCAAGTGCAAACTAAAAAATATAAAATTGACATTTATAAAAAAAAATGTACTCCTACTGATGCATTCAGAGTTTGAGAACCTTTAGTTGTAGGTGCTACCTGAGACGTGTGTGTGTGTGTAAATAAGAATCTAATTTACTACAGAAACGAGTATCTACAGTATATACTGACTATTGTCATTGTCTGCATGTTGTAGTAAAATTGGCATATTCCACTGTTACAGTCCATAGTATAAAGGAATGCAATAGTGGTATACTGTAGAGTGTGAGCTGTTTGCTGTCCATGGTGCTGAAGGATGCTGATGTTGCTCTTCCAGTGGAGTTGAGGGGGGGAGCAGCATCATGCCTGCTTAACAAAACAAAATATGTAAGCTGAGCTGGTCTCTTGACCCACTTTAGCTGCGGATGTCAAAGTCGTTTGTTACATGCCATGCCACTGGGTCAGGTTCACTGGCTTTTGCTGTTTGACGTCCGAATATCGTTTTAAAAGCTGTTTTTATGAGGTGCCACTGCTGTCTCTGGCTTTGATTTATTAAGTGCCAGCGCATGCAGCCTGCGTCCAAATAAATGTTTCAAGTGGTGGGAACGCAGCACTTTACCTCAGCTGACTGTATGTTACAGCTAGAGCACCTCGGTGGCCCTAAATGTCAAGATATAACTGATACACCCAGATGGCTAAGGGCCCCCACTAGTATGGGTTTAAAACCCACTACGGCTTACCGCCTCTCCTCTGTCTCTCTACTCTACTGGTAAAGTTCCAACTATCGGGGCACTTCATGTCTAAAACCATCAGTGCATTGTCTCAGTTTCACCAGTGAAAGGCTATGGTTATACTGGACACACTGTAAGCGTGTGGAATTGTACGAATATGAATGAGAGGCCAGAATGTTTTCTTCATATCCCCTCTAGAAGTTTAGTACGGTAATATTTCTGCAATACAATGCATTATTTGTGTCCATCTGTATGCTAACGCCCATCTTTCCCCCTCTCCAGGTAAACGGTACTGAAGCGGATTATGAGTACGAAGAGATCACGCTGGAGCGGGTAAGAATAACAGCACTTGTTTTATTTAGTTTTGAACCACAGCCATGTCGTTAGGGAGTGGCCCCAGCTATATTCTCCGCAGACTGTATATGCTACATAAAATAGACCAGCGCCATAATTCAAAGAGCAACTACTTCCCAGAACATCAGAACCGTGGTGCTGAAGATTCACTTCTGTTCCTTATTTGACTTTGACACCGCTTCAAACTCTCTTGTGTGTCTTCTACAACTTCATTGGACAGGCTTCATTAAGCTAAATATAACGTCTCTCTGTATATACAGTACACTACTGGGACGAATCTAGTACAATAAGCACTTTACAGCAAAGATGAGTCACATGCCTGTAATGTCATCAACACCGCTGCCGGGACTGTTGGTGAATGTTTTTGACATCACTGGCATGTGACTCATTGTACAGATGTAGCGATCTAGAATATCCGCGGTTTGCATTGGTCATGGCACCGAATGCCGCACTCTGTTAAATACTGTATACATGCATGTACTGTATAGCTCACATACTGTAATGACAACTGCCAAACCACCTTTTTTAGATTATAGATCGTTATCTACAGTTTTTCACTTGTGTGTAATGAGAGTTGTGCGGCAGTTCTTATTATTTATTTTTTTTTTTCACTAAAAAGTGTTTTTCAGGAGGCCTATACTGTGTACTGTATGAATACAAATAAGATTTTGTTTTAATGATTTAAATTAAATCTGCTCTTTTTAGTTTATTTGCCCAATATTCTGTAAGCACATTCAAGTCGTCGTTACAGGTTTGGGAAAAACCTGTGAAGCCGGTTGCACACAGGTCGCGGAGCGTTTTTGACCCCCGCATTCATCTGTCAGACCAGATACTGGTTGCACAAAGGACAGTATCTTTGCTGTTTACTTGTGATTTATGTTGCACTGCATTAAATCTGACAGTTGTGTAGAATCACAAATATATTAAAATATTCTTAATATTATGACAACAATTCAGGCATGTGTGCAACAGCTCACGCTTGTTCTCTCGTTCGCCTTAACATCCGATGACTCCGCTTACAAAACACCAAGGCCAAAGCCCAGGAGGGACTGGCAGATCTCAATTATGGACTGTTCAGGGAAAGTTCAGGGAAATCGGTTTGTTTAAAAATAAAGATGTATAAATAAACAATGTTAAAAAATACAATTATTACATTAAATGTGTTGTTGGGCTGTGGAATGTGTGAAGAATGTGTTCATACAGTAAGATAGGTAAGCCAAAATTGCTTTTTATTTAAAAGTTAATGTCGACGTAAATGTTTTGGCAGATAATAAGTACACTACAGTAGCCTTTTGAATACTCTATTTCAATAATGGGCCTTTACTTGGATATTATTCCACTGTGTAGGTGTAAATACCATGAGTTTTTGTTTTAATGAGAAAAATTTGTGTTTTATTAAAAAAAATTATATTCGTTTGCACAGTGGGGGCGGGTAGCCAACATAACTATCACTGTGTGCCTATAACCTATTGAATCGTTGGACAGGGGCGGCGGCAGAGATGTTCTTTTGCTGGTGCTATGGGGTTGCTTTACTTTTCAACGAGGGTGCTCTGAAATGTAGGGTTTCCCATTAATGTGCCACAGTTTACTTTCTAATGCAACACCCCCGACACACGTACACACAAGAGCGCACACCACGCAGTACCCGCTCCGCAACAGTTACAATGCCATTCTGTGTTAAACACAAGGCGAGATATTCAGGGATATAGACTAGATTACACTGTAATAGGTTTATCAAAACGCTCGTACCAGGCCTACGTTGCCACAAACACACCAACCTTGCCTCTAAATCCGACAAGCCAACACTCTCACCAAACAGAACAAGTAGCAGTAGCAACCAACACATTTCAGTCCGAAGTCAAAGGCCAAAATACAATACGTAAGGCTACATGAAGTTGGACGTGCACATATTTTGATATGAGCGTAATACGTGCGTAATACCATCCTTATATAACAGTGTTTCCCACAGAATTGGATTCTATCTGTGGCGGCAGCTGAGCGGGGAGGGGGGGTCTGTTCACTGAGCTCCTAGGCCACATGTTCTGAAAGTGGAGAGAACAGCGGAATATATATGTTTGATAGAAATCTACCTACATAATCATCTTTCTTTTCTATTACTTGGCAGCTGGCACAATCATTCCTAGCGTGCATGATCAAGGAGGGGCAATTCACAGATGGGTCCGTTAACGTGTTAGCAAGGAGGAGCTGAGCGAATCAATGTGCTGCAGCGGCTCCTAGCCGCTTTAAATTGTAAAAAAATAATATATTGTCGAAAATCTATCTGTGGCGGTCAATATTGACAAATAAATCGATGTATGGGAAACACTGAATTACATTGTTTTTTGGGGTGAGGGAAAGTGGAATTCGAATTTTAACTTCCTGGGCGGGTCTCAATTTTCTTGGGTTGGCACGCCCAGGTAGAGCCTATGTATGTGAAAAACAGTATAATATAACTATTACTATTACATGGAGCAGATAGGAGTTAGGCATCATGCTCAAGGATGCTCAAGGATGCTTACAGGTAGGCCAACTATGGGGCTCGAACCCTTCTGGCTGGGAGTCCAATGCCTAGACCACTAGACTATCCTGCCCCTAATATGCCCCAAACAAGATATGTAGCCTAAGGTGACTGTGTGTTTTCACAAATTGAATCACATTATTCAATAGTACCATACAAATTATGAAATCAGATTCACCGAATAACTATCGCTATTTGAAAACAATATTCATCCTGATTCCTGCGGTCCTTGCTAGCTAGTTTTACTTCAGTAACTGGCCCTGCGATCACGCCACAAAAAAATGCCACACGCAAAATTATTTGGGTGGCAAGGCAAGCTAGAAGGCTCAGGCTTGTCAAAGAATACGCTCAACATGGCAAATTTGAAATGTTACTGGTTAAAAAATGACAATCAACAACGTCATCCTCATTTGCTTCAACAGCAGAGGGGATTCACTTCAAATTCTGAAGGACCCGCCCCAGGTAAAATTTTCACCAGGAGACAGGTGGAAAATCTGATTGTATAAAAGCTGCACTAGTAGAAGCAGTGCAACTGAGGGAGAGGGTAGCAATGAAATAGCCCTGGGGTTTCCTTTAGGTGGCTTAGCAGTTGCTAGGCCAAATCTGGGTGTTGCTATAGCAACTCCAAGCTACCCGCTGTCGCCGCCCATGTCTCTGAATGTGGAATGCGGCTACAATATATTCTAGCATTTAGAATACAATGGTACTGTATTTAATTTTCAGGATGTTGATTGTGCACAATCGCTGCCCCTTAGATATTTATGGAACAGTTGTTTGTTGAATACTTTTTAATTTAAATGCAAACATTTAAACACTAATCAGCTATTAAACCCAGATATATACCGTACAGTAGAAAAGATGTATGAATAAACAAGTCTATGTTAAATAAAAAATATATTTAACTTAAGTGTGCTTTTTTGCCTTCAATTATTGGTAATTTCTGCTTACACAGAGAAACAGACAGTCATGTCACTACAATTCCTAAATGTCCACCTTCGTGCTCCACAATAACGTGGAGAACGCTAAACTATTATTGCAAGTTTTTTTTTTTTTTTTGTCAGCTCTACATTCCAGTAACTTTTAATGGCTTCAAGTTTGTGTATTGTTTTGGGCTTTGCTACCTTGCGTACGAAGTCCTTTAGAAAGTTATTTGTGTGACTTGCATTGTCTTGACCTTGACACTGCACAACAAGATGAAGTGAGAGGAGCCATGAAGGGCATCTCAACGAGCGCAACTCCACTTAATTGTACAGACCACGACTCATTTGCATGTTTAAACAACATGGAGTGAGTGAGAATAAGAGATTATAGGAATTTGTGATCAAATTTGTGTGGGGTGGTGTGCTGTAATAATGTCAGACATAGGCTCTTGTGTTATTAAATTTTACTGCAGAATGCCTAATGTGTTATTGGCACAAATATGGGATATTGATTTCCTCTCTCTGTAATTTGGATCAAAATCTATTTATCTCCTCACAGCGACATAAGATGAAAATCAACTATTTCAATACAAACAACACACATACCCACATACACACAGCACATACATCAGTTGCTTTGCACACAGCTGCCAGTGCCAGCTGTGATATATTTCATTAGTGTTAGTTTTATTCTTTCTTTGCATCTTTTTTCTGCGTGACCTAATTCAGCTATGCTCTCTCAAGTGTGTGTTAGCATCTAGCCTGCACTGCCAGCTGGGTCTCCTAAGACCTGTCTGTCTCTCTGTCTAGGATTCGATGTATTTCCACTGAATACACTATACAGTACTTGCAGTACTACTGGTATGTGTGGTAAACGTTTGTTAATCATCTTCACTGTCATTTTGTTTTGACGTCCCCAGGGTAACTCAGGCCTGGGATTCAGCATCGCCGGGGGAACCGACAATCCTCACATCGGCGAAGACCCCAGTATCTTCATCACCAAGGTCATCCCTGGAGGTGCAGCGGCCCAGGATGGGAGACTGAGGTCTCTCTCTCACACACACACACACACACACACACACACACACACACACACACACACACACACACACAGTGATGGGAAAGTTCACTTTCTACATGAACTAGTTCAAAGTTCAGCTCACAAATTTTAAAATGAACTAGTTCAGTTCATAGTTCCTACTTCAAAATTTTGAACTTCACAGTTCCAAAAATGAACTAGTTCATAGTTCTTTTTTTCTATATGTTGCTGCGAGCTAAACATGTAACTGAAGTGCGGATTTTCTTTTTGAAAGCCGGCGGGCATAGTTTGCACAGAAATGTGAGATTTTTCCCATCCTCACCGACCTTGTCATAAAACTCGTTTAAATTATCATACGACGCGTCCTTGCTGCTTTTTCGCCCTACATGCTGCTTTTTGTTTTGATGACGCATGCGGCGGTGCGACACTGGTGGCTTGCCAGATAGCGTGTTTTTTCCGCTACATATTAAGGCGTGTTTACGGTGTGTTTTAGCCGGGTTTTCGCACCCTATTGAACGAAGTTAAACTGAGAGAGCGTGCTGTTCACAGACACCAGAATGAACGAGTTCACAGGAACGTTCATCAGGCAGTAATACAGTACGTTCAATTCACGTTCGCCCAAAAAATGAACGAGTTAATGAACTATCGTTCAATGAATGCGTTCAGGCACAACACTGCACACGCGCGCGCATTATTGTTACATCACACATACAGTAAATCCCCAAAACACATTGTAAACTTTTTTTCTCTGTATTTTAGACATAGTTTGCTGTGCATCCATTTAAAACTGTTTTACTGTAGATTATTTATGATCTCTTAAACATTAAGTTTGAAGTTGCTGTTATTCAACTTTAGTAAAATTAACTATATTTCAATGGATCATTTTTCAAAACCTGAATCTTGGTTTGGATGACTCATCCTAGCCTGTAGCTCATTAACCCTTAATCAGTCAGATGTGCTGCATTCCGTAGCCCTATGCAGCCTGGTAAATGGTGTCTGAACCAACGGACATGCTAATGACTTGCAAAAAAAACAGAGACACACAGGCCTCACTGTGGCTGAAGTATTATTGTTTGTTTAGAGCCTTTGAATGGACCTGACACTGCAGGGATCCTCGGCTAATGAGTGGTCCAAATAACACACACACACAAATGTGAGGCATAATTTTCCATTTCACACTTGATAAAACTGCATATGTTTGTTCTCCAAATGGAAGACAAAGCCAGCAAAATGCCCTTAGTGATAAAATTGAAAAACCAGAAACAATTTCCTATATTTATTTAGTTTGATGATAATCTTTAACAAAACAAAAACAAAACCTTGAACTTTTAGTGAACCAGCAAGGCTAAATTAATTTCCCTTTTTATTCTCGATAAAGCACTATAATGAGTCTCACTCCTCTGTTGTCAGTCACTTTGTAAGAGACGGTGTCACATTTTCCCTGATAGGGAAATTAAACTCCCCCAGGTCACCACAGTGTCCCCTAGAGTCCTGGCTTCTCTCTGGGGACCATCAATGATGTAGGACCGCTGCTTCAACACACTCGATCCAGCCGCTGAAAGGCTTGGGGAGAAAAACAGTCAATGGCCAAGCTGAGCCGCTCGCTCCCCACCAGCACCCCCCAAATGCTCGTCTCAGGTTGCCTGGGATGCCGGTCTTGTGTGTTTGGTAGTCAGGGTATCTTGAAGGGTCACTTGTCTGTTTGGCGGGAGGTCGATTGCCTCACACAACATGGTTGGTGACATATACCAGATATAAAAAATAAAATAAACACTGTGAACAATAAACAATTCTCCTTAAAGCTGAAATCTATATGTTTAAACATTTTACAAGACCATGTTTGTGGGACACCAAAGTAGAATTTGAGCATGCTGCTATCACTAAATTCCACCCGTTGTCTCGTATCCCATGGTTAAAATAATCTTTTAACAACGAAGGTCATTGTTACGCATGTCACGGTCTAAAATGGTCAGTGCAGAACTTCACTAACCCATTAATGTCAATCTCAAGATATTAGTGTCAGGCTGTACTGTGTTTCAGCTTTCTGCTGATTTCTCTTACACCATCTTAATTACAAGCAAACAAATATAGCCATTTATCCATTTCTTCTCGGAAAGCGAGCATAACAAGCCTTCTGTGTTGCAGGGTTAACGACATCATCCTGAGAGTTAATGAGGTAGACGTACGGGACGTGACCCACAGCAGAGCTGTGGAGGCCCTGAAGGAGGCGGGCTCGCTGGTCCGGCTGTATGTCCGCAGGAGAAAACCCCTGACTGAAAAGCTGATGGAAATCAAACTGGTTAAGGGGCCCAAAGGTATTTCATTGTTACTGTCCTGTAAAAACACCTGACCTCTCTACTATAAAATACTTTAGATCACTGCATAATAATGTAGCAGTGTTCTGTACTGCACCTCACTGCAGCCTGCGGTACCACACTGTACTATATAACTGTACTCTGTATATACTATACTGTAAATCTCACAGTAAAATACTGTAGCTCATTACATCGTACCCAACCACACTCTGTTCTACTATGGCAAACTGTATGGTCCTGTACTGCAATACACTTAATCGTTCACTGCACTGTTATTCACCACAGTATCACTGTGGTCACACAACACTGTATCCCACTGCAATACCAAATCACACTGTACTGGCCTGTACTGTGCTGCACTGTGCCTTACTGCATCTTACTTCACCAAACTGCAATATACACTGCATCTAACACTGCTACCCTGTACTGTACTACTCAACACTGTACCGTGCACTACTGTACTTGACTGCATCACAACAGTGCACCACAAAACAGAATGTACCAGAATATACACAACACACCGTAGTGTACTATACTACTACATGAAGGCCATGTCTCAGTTTTAATTGTGGGTTGGCTCATGTATAGCTGAAAATAAGGATTAAGCAGCTTTGATTTAAGCTCGGGGGTCTGACCTCTTATCTTGCTGCCATGTGTTTTTTTGTCCTTCAGCGTGGACCTACCGCCTTCACTGTGCTGTTCCACTGGCACTGTCTGCCAAGGAGCTTTAGTTAAATCCCCCAGGGTCTCATGATTATTCAGACAAGGAGCCCAGGCACAAGAACAAAGCCTTGGTTTCCAAGGAAACATGCAAAAATATGCTTATACGCTTTCAAGCATCCTGATTCATGCCATTGTACATTTGGTAATAGTGTCTATAAATGGTATCTGCACGATTCTGACTCGTACTAGTATTGACTTTACATTATATTCTATTATAAATAGTACATTCCATCTTGATATCTAAATAAGGCCGTATTCTCTGTGGACAAAACATATCATTTAGGTTTGCATATGGCGTTATTGTTTACGATTAGCTCAGCAACAAACCAGCCAACCACCAAATAATAGGTATATCTGTAGAATGTACATAAGGGCTGTTTAATGTTAATCAAACAGGCCTGCCTGTAAATCTGAATATTAGACGCATATTCATTTTCAGTAGTGCGTTAAACATCTTAATAGAAATATTGTTTTGTGTACAATAAAGTAGTCATGGTTGGTCCAGGCAAGTGGCACGTATTGGTCCTGGCAGTTAGATGAAGTCTTGATCCTAACACCTCTTCTGTTTTGTTCTTCCAGGTCTTGGGTTCAGTATAGCAGGTGGAGTCGGCAACCAGCACATCCCAGGGGACAACAGTATCTACGTCACCAAAATCATCGAAGGAGGAGCTGCACACAAAGACGGGAGGCTACAGATAGGAGACAAACTCCTTGCTGTAAGCAGGCTTGTTGACTTTCTGCCTTGCTGGAGGTCTTAGGCTAGAATTATGGGCATTGCAGCAGCATAAATCAGCAAGATATGGTGCAGTAAGAAATTCAATAGAAAATACAATTCCACAATCTATAGTAAATAAAGTACAAAAAAATCTGAACAGATTCTAACATTTCATCGATAGTCGCATGACTTCCTCTTTAACACCAGAAAGTCCAATCTATTTCATACTTGCAGACATCATACATGCAGTTCTCAAATGACAAATGTCATTGATGGACCGATAATGAAATCGAATATCAACTGGAAATAAAATAGTTTTGACTCCGATGCCACTACGAATGTAAACAGGCCTGCTAATAAAATGCATATTATCATTATATCAGCATATGCCATATATTGTTTCAAGTTTGAAAGTTTTATTCTAACTTACACAAGGTAAACGGTTACAGTGAAAGTAAAACATTTTCGACAAAAATATAAAACAGGAAATATACAATATATGTGCAAAATATATATAAAACGTAAAAATGTACAGTCCGTTACAATATTAGTTAGTGTGCTAGGATTCCTCGTTTAGGATCGGGAAAAGCCTTTCTGTCTGCTGCAGTCAGGGAGACATTACCGCAGTCTGGGATGCCAGTGAGAAAAGGCTGCGGTCAGGGTGGCTGGGATCCCTGACAGAAAGCCCTGTTAGAAAATCGTAAAGCTTTCTGAGATCTTTGGTTTGCTCTTATGTCATTATTAAAAAGCACTGTTTATCGTTGATTTATTAACAATAATTACAGCTATTGATCATTTAGATATACAGTATTTATAGCAGTAGACATTACTTGTTAAATTTAAGGGTTTAATAATTAATCTAGTGCCTGTACATTAGGTTATGTAGTGTTAGTTGTTTATAATGGTTTGTGTACATTGATGAGGTCATGACCTCTGACCTGTCTTTCATTCAGGTAAACAGCGCTTGCCTTGAGGAGGTGAGTCATGAGCACGCTGTGACTGCCTTGAAGAACACCCCAGATGTGGTTTACCTGAAGGTGGCCAAACCCAACAGTGTCTTCATGAACGACAGCTTTGCTCCACCCGACATCACCAACTGTGAGTAATCATTGCATCGTGTAAATTTATCAAGGAAAAGCACACTTAATTTATTTTGACATGAGAGACAAACTGTTTACAGGAAACCAAGAGCTAGCTGGGGCATGAACACATGTATTGTGTTTTTAAAACTAGTCAGTATTTCACGTAGTACACGCCTCTCTTTGTGAATTACCTTAGTGGTTGAAACCATTGTTACAAAAACATGTGCATGCCATGTGCCAGCCAGATGCACTTTTGTGGCAGTTGGTTTTCAAAATGTAAACAATAAGCTGGGGAGGGAATTTGGGGCTCTGGGGGTACTATAATGCAATCGTGTAGTGTACCCTTAACTTAAGCAGTTTGATTTGCTAGAATAATTTAGTAGTCCTGTAAAGTTTTTCCCAAGATTCATGGTGTTTTGTGCTGAGATGGTCTTCATCAGACAATGGTGAGGCTTCTTGAATCTTTTTCTGTCATGGTCCTTTTCCTGGCCTATCAACAAGGACACAACACCGCATTCATCATGTGGGGAAAGGTCTATCAATGTCACACAATCCAATCAGAAGGCTTGGGTTCTGGTCAGGACGCAGGCCTCCTTGACTTGTCTTTTTTAACGTCGCATTATGGGACAGTTCAACAGGGACTGACATAGAGCTGGGCGATATGGCCAAAATTGTTACCACGATAAAAAATATATCAGCCGATAACAATAATTACTTAAGATAATTAACTAAAGATAATTACTTCTTTTTTTTTTTTAAATCTGTCAGTTTGCACAAAGTATTTTGTATCCTGCAAGAAATGGGGAAAAACATTTATTCCTATCACAAATTCCTTACTTCCAAATGAGAAGTAGAGTAATGAACAGAATGAAGTCGACACAATCCTTTTTAGTATAAGACAACTTTACAGTTTTGGTCTGAGCTGTTGGTCTGGGTTTTCATAAAGCATTAAAAAACAGTTAGAAAGGTATTCATGAAGCACTTAAATAATAAGAAGTAGTAGTAGTGTGGACCCCATCCAACTGCAATTTGTTTCAAAGGTAATGACTCTCTGGGCTACATTACATGCTGGTTTGTGGTGTCAGAGTCTCAACAAACAAACCTTGCTAGCTCTTTATTCCAATAGAAGTTACACTAATTCTGCTAGATGTGTGATTGATAAATGCCACGAGGATGTTACTAAGGGAGTCTGAGATAAACCTTGGACTTCTTCATGGCCCAGTCATTGAAGTGTGTCCACCATCTATTGCCCCCCCGCACCAGTAGCATCTCCATCACAGGGGCAGGCGGTGTGGTGGTGGAAAGATCCGGCCACTGCTGTCCATTTGGTGTCCAGGTCCACAGCACCATAGCAGCATCTCCCACTTGCCGACAATCACAAAGTTATTGGTTGGTGCGTAACCAACGTAACCAACAACCTAAGCAGTGCTGCGTCTAGGACAATGTAACTATGGCTGATCAAATTCTTGACTATAAAGATACATTTTAAGTTTAAGTTAACTTTGAAGGTCTCTACAGAGCTTGCACCCCTAACCTTAACATGTAGGGCATTCAAGAGTACTAGGGCCTGGTGTGAGAAAGCTCTAAATCCTGCTCATTTATTGTTAACCCTGGGGATGGATAAGAAGCCTGAATTCTGTGAGCGTAAGGCTCAAGATGGTACATGTGGTACCACTAGTTAAGATGGATAGGAAGGTCTGGCAACGGTATTCTATACCATCTGAAGACTTTTAATGCTTGTTCTCGGAAGGCCGGAGCATAAGCCTTGATGTGACAATACGAATGCATGAATTAAAGGGCTTCTTCCCCAGATATGTGTATATTTTTGGAGATATATTTTTTTTAAACTACGTCCTACCAACATCCCAAATCGTATTTTGTAAAATTTGAAAAGATCTTATGCACATAGACTCAGTCATCACCCCTTCCCTCTGTCAGTTTACGGATGCTTCCTTCAAGAAATGTAAACGTTTTTTACCAACAGAGTTGAGCAGATACAGCTACAGATGTCTAACCAGATTATAACTATCAAAAGTGTTGTCTGTAGTCATTTTAGCAGTTTTGATCATATATCTCTGTTGTTTCTATCCAAAACAATAGCCCACATGAAATCCAGCAATTGCACCCTTGATATTATCCCCACTAGATTCCTCAAATACGTTACTGACACAGTTGGCCCCAGTATTTTAACAATCCTCGTAGGTCCTTACTGACAGGCATCTTTCCTTCGATTTTTAAGCATGCTGTGGTCCAGCCTCTTTTAAAGAAATCAAACCTGGATCCCAGTCTTCTTAGCAATTATAAACCCATATCAAAACTTCATGTGTGTTATGTGTCATAACAGTATCTTTCAGTCAGGTTTTAGATCATTGCATAGCACAGAAACTGCTCTCCTTAAGGTAACAAATGACAGGGGGGATGGTACAATATATATTCTTTTAGACCTAAGTGCAGCCTTTGACACCGTAGACCATGCTATTTTAATTGACCGTTTAAATAATGGGTTGGGTTGGGATCAGGGGTACCGCACTCAGAGCTAGATTTATCAAGCCGTTTGCGCCTGTTTCCAGGCGTTAAATGTTCGCAAAGACTGACTTAACGATGCGGGCTATTTACAAACAGGGCGCAATTGGGTAAAATCGCGAGTGAGAAGAGACGAATTGCTCTTTCAATATGT
Source organism: Percopsis transmontana (assembly GCA_025447815.1). NCBI lineage: Eukaryota > Metazoa > Chordata > Actinopteri > Percopsiformes > Percopsidae > Percopsis > Percopsis transmontana. Next base: position 29,472 of record JAOEHI010014252.1, read on the forward strand.
GTTTGTGGGAGGGTCATGGGGAAAGTGGGAGTTCCACCCAAAAAGGTGAGAGGATACGTGTAAAGTGCGCCCAATATATATATTTTGTGGTATTTACAAAGACTGCCAGTAAGAGCGCGCCGTTATTCTGCAGGGGAAATTCTCCGCCTCTAATGTACCTTATTCAATGGCATCAGTGATCCGAGCAAGGCGAAGGCATAGGCCAAGACGGCGAGCAGACAGTATTTATGCCACGAGAATCACTCTTCCAATTCCTCCACACTCGCGCTCATTCCTGTAGACTTCGCTCCACCAACTCTGGTCTTCTCACTCTCCCAGAAAACAGACTCTGTACCATGGGAGACTGGGCCTTCAGCGTCGCTGCCCCAAGCTCTAGAGTTCTTTACTCCAGCAACCCGCAACTCAGACTCCATCACCACCTTCAAACACACTTAAAACTGACTTGTTCAGGCTGGCATTCCAATTAAGCGAACCAGAAATCATCCGACGTTACAGATTAAGCAGCCATGCAATAATTCAATTAATATTATTAGTTGATTTTATTAGTTATTTCAATCCAAATCGAAAATTTTTCTGAGGGTGTGGATGTTCTGCCCTGTAAAATGTTCAGGTTTCTTGTTACATGCACTAGTACTTCAATTTCATCGTCGCTATATTTGAGCTTGCGCTTTCTTTTTCCCGTAGGAAGATCCATAATAGATACATGCGGGCCTATTCTTGCTCTTTTAGAGACGGGCTAATTGCGCTAGAGAGCGGAGTATGCACTGGTTGCCTGTTGGGTGTCAGGTTTGATAAATACTACGCAAAATGAGGAAGCATAGCATGCGCTATTACCGAACTCGCATTAACAGACGCAGCGTAAACTGCGCTAGTGTTAGTAAATCTACCCCTCAGTTCAAAGTCAAAGTCATTTTATTTATCATATGCACCGAAATAACACAGGATCATTCTGTACAGAGAAATTCTTGTGACATGGCACGCAACATCTACGCAGTAGGCGTTAAGCTAAAGTTAAGCAACAAACAAAAGTTAGAGCACAACAATATAACTATAACAATGATAAAAATATATACAAAAAGTATACAAGAAACATTTAGCAGCAATCAGCTATATATATATACAGGAGTGGAAAGTAACGAAATACATTTACTCACGTTACTATATTGAGTAGTTTTTTTTTGTGTATTTTTCAAGTCGTTTTTAAAATCGGTAATTTTAAATTTTACTTGATTACATTTTGAGTGGTTACCAAGTAAAAAAAAAAACTTCGACTAACAAAAACTGAAAGGAATAAAAAAAAAATGTTATACATTTCTATAGATTTTTATACATTTGTGTCGATTTTTCTTTAATAAAAAACAAAAGTTTTGGATTTATGACCCCTTGTCTTATTTTCACTAT
>JAOEHI010014263.1:0-30871 GCA_025447815.1 Percopsis transmontana
TGTGTGTGTGTGTGTGTGTGTGTGTGTGTGTGTGTGTGTGTGTGTGTGTGTGTGTGTGTGTGTGTGTGTATGTATGTTCCACTCATATCAGTTGTTTGTCAAACCTTTATGAACCAATAAACATTCAGTCGATCTTCATGTCTCCTGGTGTACTTAGGCATTCTGACCGATGCCCCATGACGATGGTACAATTACCTTTCTAGAACCAATCCTTCATCCAATACACTCCCATAGTGAACCGAACTTCTTAACATAAAAGATCTCTAAAGCCGGTTGAACATGGAGCATTTTCGCAGCTTTCGTAGCACACAGCCGACGGAGTTCCGGTTTTATCTGCATGCACCACATTGATCATGCAGTAGGCTACTAACACACACTGTTTATGCACTGATACATTTGTTGTCTGCTACCTTTTCTTTTGTTGAGGACACAACATTGTTTGAGGTAAGTAGCCGTTAACTTAAGGTTATCCACTGCCGAGGTGAAGTTGGAAAGATATTGGATATTCAACAGATATTCGCCTGCCGATATTCAGCACTGACGAGCGGACTGCAGCAGCGCTCGTCTACGTAACCAATACTACAGAGGCTATTTTGTAATAGCTCGAGATCCATAAGGCCTAGAGCCATGAAACCAACTTTGTTTTACTCGTCGAATGCCCCTTCACAATGCACACCGTTTTTTAAATTGTGTATTCATATCAACACATATTGGTCAATAGCTCAAAAACTGTATGGCCCAGAGACATGAAAGTAACATTTATCTGTTCTTCTAGGCCCCTTCACAATGCACACATTTTAGATTCTTAAATTTTGTATTTATTTTATATTAAATATTTTATTTTCATATTAATAACACATTGCTCAATAAGTCAATAACCATTACAAGAGCACAATATTCTTCATAGATCTAGCCTCTTAATTTTGCTCTCAAAGTGCACCATATTGATGCATTTACCTTTTTTAAAATGTTCTTCCGGGGGACCCCCCCTAGAGGGTCCGAGGTACATCCACCATAGTCTCTCAAAATCCTGTGGGGAAAGACTGGACGCTAACTGGGTCTAGCAAAGTATTCCGGTTAAAGCATTTGTTTTTTTCGCTTTTTGACCAGATTCCCTGATCTGCTGACAACAGTCTGATAATCTGCCCCGGTCGTGTGCTAGTCAGGGCCTTTGGTGACAGGGGAAGTGTTACTAATCCAGTAAATCACCTCCTCACCGTGGCTCCATACAGTGCAGAGTTGATGTCATCACCCTCTGACACACGCTTACAGCTAAACAATGAACTGGCAGAGTGACAGCTGGTCCACCCAGCCCAGGTCCAAGGGTCATGCATCAGGAATTCTCTGTGCTCCACCAAACATCCTGGACCAGTTTCACCTCATAATGACTTGGTAACAGAAAAGCTGAAAGAGAAATCAACAGGCTGGCGGACCTGTCTGCAAGGATGACATTAATCCACACCTACAGAAAAATATAAATAGAGTGTGTCAGACGCACAGGCGGGCATAAAAGGAAGACGAATAGGCAGACCATCATAGAGACAAACCTGTTATTAGACTGGCAGAGTAAAATAAATGGTCAGACAGACGGACAAAGATGCCTTTTTTTTTTTTTAGTAGAGAGAAAGGTGTGTAATGAATGTTGCCACATGATTCATTATTAGTCTGTCACCAACTGTAAATGTAAAAGCTCAACAAGCTAGCTTAACAGTTAGCTTGTTAAGCTATTTTTATTAATTTTAACATGTCCACACCACTGCTGCTTCATAGTTTTAATCTAAATGTTTACAAATATATTTGCCACTTTAAAGGCGGGTCTGTTATTTAATGCTCCACATTAGTAAAATGCTGCATAATTGATACATTAATTCACAAGTCACTTCATAAAACATAAAAATGACTGTGTGAGGTTAGAGGATATATATTATGAATAATGAGTTTAGCGCCTGTGTGTGGGGAAATTAAACACTAATGTGGAAATTGCATGGCAGGACTTGATTTACCTCTTAAACATTTCACAATTCCTCTATTTTGGAGAAACTGCTTAATACAAGAGGATCAAAATAAGTACATTGAAGATTAGCCACAATATTACACCTGATATTAGCTTGATACTTCTATTGGTGCATGGCACATTAAAGCACCATGACGGCCTTAATTTTTAGCATTAGTAGCCCCAATGGGAAAAGGACCCCTAACCCTGATAGTGTTAAACCAGGCTCAAGACGGGATTGCCCTCATCGTGACCAGAGGCAGCATGGGAAAACTTGGCACCGGGTCCTATAGGAGGACTGTATTGTGATATGAGCCTTTGTTATGGTCACTGAACCTTGTCCATTGACTGAAGGAGAAATTGGCCCCCAGATGAGAACCCACTGTCATCCCAGAACAATGGATCTCAAGGACAAGCTTGTCCTCCCCAACTGTCGCCGCAGCTCTGCGGCCCCATCCAGTCCATTTATAAAAAATAAAAGAACAGTTGCTCTCAAGAGCCCTTCCTTTCACATACCCAACCCGGTCCCCTTCCCAACTGGCTCCCCGCTTCTCTGGACCCAGCTTTAGATCAAAGCCAGTCCCCAAAAACTGCAAGCCAGTCCCCTGTAAAAGCAGCTTGCAACTTTCAGCATCTAGATCCCCTTCGGGGCATCAGGAAGGGGAACAGTAGCGGGACCGCAAGACTGCATTAGCTTCATATTTTCCCAAGGCTGACAAAAGGGCCTCGGCTGACTCCAGTGACAGCTGCACGTAGATGCACTTGGGAAATGGCGTATCCGCAGTGGAAGCAAGGGCTTGTGATTATGTGTAGAGACATGCTTCATTGTCATGCAAGACTCCATGGCCAGGCCTTCGTCTATTGTTATGTAAAGTGGCCATTCATATTTTGTACAACCTGCGTGCAATGGAGGCTCTGGTTTGGGATTTTTGCAGATGCGATATTGAGAGGGGGGGGGCATATTTACATGTCTGTAAATATGATGACTCTATTCTCTGTTCTCCTTCCATCCCGGTGCACAGCATGTACGAACACACACACACACACACACACAAAATGCAGACAGCAATCCTTCCCATCTCACCATCAATTGTACATTTTTGTTTCTTAGAGGCGTCTCCTTTTTCAAAAGGCAAATGAAGGGCAGATGCAGCATCCCTTTTCTTCTTAACCGTGTTTATTTGGATAGAAATCAAAGCCACTCGGCAATCCTGTGATTATTATCCCGCAAAATCATAATAGAGCACATGCATTTGCAGCTCGAGTGTTCTTATTGTTGATTAGCACAAGGCTGCCGCTGTAACCCTAATCAGGGTATTGATAATGAAGCCTCTTCACTTCAGCAAGAGGGCTTGGAGGGCTTTTTTGTGCAGCTGTTACGCCCTCGGAGCCAACACAGTGGCTGTTGTGTTGGTTTCAGTCACTCAAGATGCGGTGCCGGCAGAGCACCGCAAAGTCTTAGCCTGTTGCCCTCACATTCAATTAGATTAAAGGTGCACGTCTCGATTCGTGGCATTGCCCTTGCGGTTGAAACTCCCACAACCGGGTGCTGAGTGGCCGGCACTCTCCTCTACCCCTCCCCCAACAGTGTTCACAGGCCTTTGTATACCCCCCCCAGAAAAGAGCAGTTGTATTTCAAACATTAAAATTAAGATGGCACAGAAATGTCGGGTTCCGGGGGGGGCGCTAGAACACAGTCAAAGAGTGTGTCTTTAAACACTAATGTCCGCCCCCCTAGTTGTTATGTAAGTCTCCGGAACGGACGAGGCCTTTTGTTATGAAACGTCCTGCCTGACGGAACATTGTTATTCTAATCATTTTTCATGGCTGTCTTGGCGCTTCCATATCATGGCCGCTACATCACTGCCAGGGCTGCGTGAGGACGCAGACGCGCGTCTCTCCACTGGCTGGCGTGCCACTCTGCCTCACGGGTCTCTGAGGGCCTCTAATAGATCTCAGAGACCCAGAGACCTCCGAATCAGAATCTGAGACAATTCTCAGAGAAAGAGCCGACTGGTTTTCCAGCGTCATGCTCAATGATTAGCTTATAAGCTAAATGCTTTATGAGCTCCTGTTGTGTTTGAAGTGAACGTCTGTCTCCACAGTTTTCAGCGGAGTGCAGCGGTTGAAGAAGGGTCCCTGTTTAGTAAGCTGACCTTTTCTAGTCTCTCGAATCCTGTTGTTTATTAACGGGCCATATGGGCTGCTGCCAGGGGCGGTTACTATTGAGTCAGCACTCAGCACCCCCCCACCCCCCACCTACACACACACACACACACACACACACACACACACACTTTCCCAAATTAAATGAAAATACAATCCTGGGACCAGTAGCAACAGTGTGACAAAGCTTTTTATAGAGGCCCTTAGCCATTGCGTGTGTGTGTGTGTGTGTGTGTGTGTGTGTGTGTGTGTGTGTGTGTGTGTGTACGTACAGTAAGTGGCAGGGAAAGAATGACTGAACTGTAAGCACTATGGGAAGGAATGCTGGAATTGGACAGCTGTCATGTGTCACCTGAAGTGGTGTTAGTGGTGACACCTTGACTTTTGTGAGTTTTTTTTTTTTTTTTTTCTTCACACTTGACTTCAAAACACATGGCAGGAAGTGAGTGGAAGACCGGCTTGGCATAACGCCATCAAGTGTTCGCCTCACTTCCCATAATTTATTGAGTAATGCCGTTCACTGGGGTCGATGATATGAGAAGTCCACATTCTGATAAGAAATGAACCACAAAACAAATGCTTCATGTGGCTGTTACCGTTACTGTTACTCTCAACAGCTAAACTGGCCCACAGTAAATATAATCTACTGTTGTCTGTGGAGTTTCAAATATCATAAATCAAGAAGGACCAGTAAAATATTATATTTCCGTGTTTTATCTTAGAGAACTATCTCGTTAGCTTAGCTCCTTCAATGTGTATGCTTCATGTCCTTTACACTAGCTAGTGACCAGAAGAAGGTATACTAAAATACCAGAAACAACACCAGGGGGTGTGGTTGTCCGGATTGGCGACAGTGCCTTTAATGATCCATCCCAGAATCATTTGACAAAATGATCCTGTCTGATCCTGTCTGTCTTTGGTGTGGGTGAAAGCAGGATGGGGTTGTGCCAGTTCATCCTATTATCAGGTCCATCTCAATAAAAGCCTTTTTATTCAAGCGGACCATGACCGCTTTTAAAGGGTGGCCAATAATGATGAGTGACGCCTGTCTGAGAATGACCTTCCACTCACTCTAATCCCCAAACGCTGCATTTTGACTACACGCATGCTACTATTAAATCCAAGTAAGATGATACAACTTCAATATTTTGATGCTGTTAAGCCATTTTTTGTGTTATCCAAGAAATGCTGTGTTCCATTTGCTCTGTTGGGTCTAGCCTCCTTGTTGAAAAGGAACATGAATCCCTTGTATTTACGCTTGACAGCCCCACAGATCTCTGTATAGCCTCCCCGCTGCATCCCATTCACAGGGAGCTTATTATAGGATGTCAATCCTGGCATTGGGAAGTACTGTATGTTGTGTGACTGTAATAGGTTACCAAGGCAACATGTAGGCGCACCGCGGAGTGCTTATGGTAGCGCGCGCGCTGCCCTGTGACTGCGGACAAAAGGCCCGGTGACAGCCATCCCTGACATGCCTGCGAGAATCATCATAATGGCAGGGCTCGCTTAGGCCTGTCTGGGTGTCATTTATGGACAAGGGGGCTTCATGTCCCACTTTCGTTGGGTTCTAACACGCCTCTCCCCAGGTGGAGCCACTCGCTTTATTGATTTTTCTTCTTCTATCTATCCCATATCGCACCTTAAAATTGGAAAGTGGGGGTTCGCGCCAAGGCTAAATAAATGTGTCATTGTTAATTGAGCGAGTATGTATGTACAGTATGTATGTATGTATGTATGTATGTAGGCTACAGTATATAAGGCCTATAGGCGGCTGCCTTTGTCAGTTTAACCGGGCAGCGTTAAACCCCGGGAGGTATGTGTTACTACAGTACTGTATAGACGAGGACCCTCGGCCATTCTATACTAGAGGGCCTGTCGCAGGCGCGTTCTTTAGGAATGGCCTGACTCAGCCAGCGCTGGCACGCCTGGGGGCTCACAGCTGTTAACGTGCTCCCAACCGCGCGTCACGCGCCTCTCCCTGCCGAAGAGCAGAGGTCAGGGGGGATCGTCCATCACGTCCCCCCCCCCCCCCGGGCGGGCGGAAAAAAACGCAGTGGGAGAGAAGGGGAAGTGTGCGAAGCGAGCTGTGTTGGATAAGCGGCTCTGGGCCGTGAAACGCGGAGCCCGTCTTTTCTACGCTCATAGGAAGTTATTACTAATACACAGCCATCCCGTGTGAGGAGCTGTTGTGTCTCTGTTTTTACACTTCCTTTTGTTTCTGGGAGATATCCCTCCGAGGGCGGGAGTCGTTATTTGTCAGATTTGTACTCTTTTTATCAAATTATTTTAGTGGACACACACACAAATATGTAATCCTCAGTTTAAAAATAACGTTCACAAGCAGAAGGCCTTTCATTTAGGTAATTTAGAAGAAAAAAAACATTAGGCCTTTTGACTGTTGATACAATTTTTAAATGTTATCATAACAGTACTTTATTTAACGCAACTTGCTAATCTCTCTCTCTCTCTCTCCCTCTCTCTCTCTCCCTCTCCCTCTCTCCCTCCCTCCCTCCCCCCCTTCCGTTCTGGTGTGGCCCACGCTGGGAAACGTGTTTTCGCATTAAGGTAAGAGATGTGTAGCATTCCTTTACAGTAACATGCAACTTCCTGGGCGCGTCGCGGTTGGAGCTTTTAGACTGCACACAGAGCTTCTTAGGATCAGTACTCCTCCAGGCCTCCCGTTCTTCCCAAATAACACACCAGTGAAACCTTTGCACCAGACCCAGACGGCCTAGATACTTGGGGGGGTAAACCAGCTCTGGAGACCCTTCCCCATTTCTGTCCCTCTGTCTGTAAACACAAACATCATCCACAGCCTTGAGTTTGCCTTGAGCTGCCAAATTCAATGTGGGTCACAGAGAACGACATGAATCATGCAAAAACAACCCCCCTACATGACCTCGACCCATACTGACTAGCTGCACTGTCGCAGTCGCCGAATTCCTCTGTAAATGTCCAAGTGATGCGGTCGAGTTTCATCCATGAAGACATTGTTTTGCGATCAAGGAGTAATTTGAATCAATTATACACGTCTGCGCTTTTTGTTTTCGTGTTTAATTTAGCTATTCATCCGCTTACAGAGGGTGTGTCTCTTCATCAGAATTAAACAGTAGAGCCAAGCAGGAATAGATTAAACCGGGTTTTACCACCAATCGCCCTCCATCGCAGCCTCATCTACTCTATTGTATGTCTCTGCCTGTGGCTCTCTCTTTTCGTGTTTTTCTTTCCACCTGGCCCTTCCTCAGGAAGAGGAAAAGCCACTGACAGAGGCGTATTGTTAACAGATAGAAAAAGAGAGTGATGCGTGGAGGTCAGACAGGCAGATTAGTGTACATTGAAATCCTATAGGTTTTCAGCAAGTGGATTTAGGCAGTGCTGCCTAAATCCACTTGCAACCTTATTCTGACCCCATACATACAGCTGGCACCTTCCACTTAACTCCCACATTTTTGTTTGTTTTTTTTGTAAACAAACACGGGTCCTACTTGATGTGTTATGACCACAGGGATTAGTAAGAGGCCGGCGCTGCAGAGAGCTGCTGACACTTAAAGCGGTTCATTTTAGGGTTGACCTAAGGTTAGTGAGTAGTTAAGTGTCACTCTGCCTTGTTTGTTTTAAGGATACTAGGCACTATAGGCAGCCCTTCTTCCCGGGTTAAGAATGTGGAGGGGACTAATTCCACTGCCATGAGCTTTTTGAGAAAGATGCTTACTGTGTGGGAAAGAAGTCTACTTCTCTTGTGACTTACAAAGCCCTGCTTTTAGGGACAAGTTGGAGCAAGCAGGATAAGGGGGGCAGGATAGTCTAGTGGTCTAGGTGTTGGACTCCCAGCCGGAAGGTCGTGGGTTCGAGCCCCAGAGTTGGCCTTCCTGTAAGCATCCTTAAGCAAGATGCCTAACCCCTTTCTGCTCCATGCAATGGCACCATGTAATTGTTGACAAATGTACTAATTGTAAGTCGCTTTGGATAAAAGCGTAATGCTGTAAATCTAAGCAGGATAGGACAGGAGTAGTAAGGCTTAACCGACATACAGTATCACATAGTTACTCCAATACTGCTTTTGCTTTAGCTTTTATTAGTTATCTGATGACTGTGCTCAACAGACACGATGTAGTGCAAGAAAGCTTAATGTAAGCTTCTTTTACTCCAAATAGACATTTGTTTGCCAGGCTTTCTGCAGTTGATTCATACACGCATTATTACACATAGACCAGATGTAGAACCTTATGAAAAAATCGCGTCCCGGCTCCAGAAATGTGGCCTTTACATGTAAACATTTTACGTGGAGAATAGCGAAAATTGTGTTGCTTTTCAGGGTTCCTCCGTGTCCCATCAGGAGGAGAGAGAGAAACTCAAGTGGCTTAGCTCTGCCATGGCAACCGTTGTTGCTGAAGAGGTTGCAGATGTGTCTTTTGCGTCCTTTTTTATCACATTTTCTTTGTTTGATTTCCAAATATTGGCTCTCCGGTACATGTGCACACAGCCGGCACGTTGTGTTAATCAATGTATGTTAATTGTGCACCGTGTTCTGTTACCCTGAATGGTTAAATAGGACCGGCTTAGATCCTCCAAGCCGGTCCTATTTAACCGACACAGTCAATGGTTTTGTCGGGGCATATCGGGTTCAATGTTTGTTGGCGTTCGTATGGGGAAGGAATATCAAAATAGGAACCACAACAATATTTACATCCAAAGCTATTTTATGAACGAACCAAGAGAGGGGGATCAGAGAGAGAGAGAGAGAGAGGGGGAAATTAACCCAAATCACATGTTTTCCATTAGTATTCCCTTGGCAGGAGGGCCTTCTTTTTTGTTTCCAACCATGACGTCCTTAAGCCGAGCAGCTCAATGTATCACGGTCATTTAGTGCATTTTAATCCGTTGTTCATCCAAGTTGCGGTATACGTTTCCTGTGCTGTTTTTCCACCGCACTGCCCTCCGTACCTCCTGATGCCGCTAATCTTTTTGGACTTGGAGGCGTTCATCTCGCACAGCTGCGGAGTCCGCTGTAAACAAGGCTCCCAGCGCTGAGCAAAGCGGCCCCATCTCGCGGCTCCGGCAGGTTTCTGCTGCTCCATATCAGTCATAGTAAAAATTTGATAGGCAGCCGTCGCCGTGTCTCGTCTAATTTGCTAGCTCGCGGCGCGATGAATTGGAAATGGTATTAGTGCGGAGGTAACATTCCCTACACGCAAAGCAACAGGGATCTGTGTGTGTGTGTGCAATTGCGACGCACGGCGCAAACATAAGTATTGATTTACTATGCCTTCTGAGACGTGCTTTGGCACATTAATGCAGATGCGTGCAGAGAGCACATGCACACAATCTTTCCCGTGCCGCAAGGTACACCCACGGAGATGTCAGAGTGCGGACAGATCAGGTGAGAGGCCGGAGAGGCTCTGCGCGCCTGTCCTCGCCTGTGGCTGTCGGGGGGTAATGATGGACTGACAGTGCAGTCTCACTAAACTGATGCACATTTGTAAAACTGGGGGAGGAGCCTTTTGAGACGGGACAATAGAACTGCCGATACGGGGCGGTCGGCGTGTTCAGGTTGTGTTGCAGGGAACGGGAAGAACGTCTTTACTTCTGTCTGATGCCTCATTTCTAATTCTGGCTAAGAAAGGAACAAGATCTCTCTCTCTCTCTCTCTCTTTCTCTCTCTCTCTCTCTCTCTCTCTCTATCTCTATCTCTCTCTCTCTCTCTCTGCTATGCAAAATTGATTTGGAATAAAATTGAAATGAGAATAACTGCTGTGTCACAGAGGTCCTATGAGAAAGGGCATTGACTTGACACTGTTTGGTTGTTAATAAATATGAAAAACTTGTTGAACTATAGTTATATCCTCACACAATTTGTACACAAATGCACTTTCATATCCAGAATCCAGTTTGTCTGTGTGTGTGTGTGTGTGTGTGCGCACGCGCGCGTGCGCGTGTCTTTATATTTATATGTGCTCGTGCACAACCTCTCTGAATGGCACATTAAATCGAGCTGTGGCATCCTGTCTAACAGAGCAGCCTCCTCCTGTAATAGGCTAGTTATATTATCCTAATTGTTGTCATGACTGCGACATAAAATTCCAATTTTCCCTAAAGGAATACCCTGTACATTATGGAAATAAACCACCTGCATCAATTCAGTTATCAGAGCAGTCTACATTAAACAACATTAAAGGATAACTGAAGTGAAAGGAGATTTTTTTAAGTAACTGAAAACCCTGTTTGGAAATGAATGAGTCATTATGTGAGATCCTGTCTGCTTCTCGTCTGCGTTTACTTCCTGCTCGGAAAGTCCTAATCCTCTATTCAGGGTATGCAGTGGTTGTTGCTGCAGTTCAAACTTTGCCAACCTTAAAAAGTCTTAGTTCAAAGCAATAATTTAAATCTTTGAATCGCCAGACTTCTAACCCTTTGCAATGAGGTTCCGTTTAAATCGAACACATTTCTTTTGAAAATAGATCAATTGGTTCATATGAACCTTATATTCACAGCTATTGCAAAGTCAGTAGCATATATAAACCTCTTTGGCGTTACTAATCCTCACACTGCAGATAAATTAGAAACACTGTTTTGTTTCCTTTCTACCTCACCGCTGTTGCCTATAAGTCACTGATATCGACGCTGGTCCCATTTATGGGTTATGATATCCGACCACGCTAAAACGCTATCAACGTTATCTTCTCTAAATGGCCAGACACTGCCTTCAGAACGCTTCATTAGCCTATCTCCGCTCACTAATGCTTCCTCAGTGACATCACCCACATCTTCATATAGATGCACCAGCTACTTAATAGGCATGTGATTTATAGCATCAGCCAGTCTGTTTCACTTTGGCTGCCGATCAGACGGCCTGTAATTAGACGTGATCTCTAAAGAGATAGATGAGCACCGCTGCATCACGGCTGAGGCTGATCTACTCTTTGCGAATCAGCTTTTCCATATTACATTGCTTTTTTCCTATTCAAACTAAGTCCAACGGTGTTACAGTTTCTCCAGCCCGGGGCATTGAATATGTCTAGCCAATGAATGTTTACCCACGATGACCCAAGTCCAGCTCCCAGGCCTTGCCTGATAAACCTGTGTGAGGTGAAATTATGTTGCATAGAATACTGTATATTCAACTGGGGTACAAAGACAACCACGTGGCCACACAAAGAGTGTTAAATCCTTCACTTTAGTTCACAAATGAGAGTTGAAATGTTCACATTTACAGCTTTATAGGGTTGATCCAGAGACTTTCAATTGACATGTTCTCTTCAAGTTGCTAACATTTCTATTGCACTGAAGTGGAAAAGCGTTTTGACAAATCATTTATCGCGTTTATTACTAGTGAGATATTATGATCTTAAAATAGGCTGCTGGGACCTTGTGAAAGCCATAGAGAAGACATAATACTTATGTAACTTACACAGAATTTCCACAGCTGTTTACTGAGCATTTCTCCCCACTGTAGACACAGATGGCACAAACGGTGATATGCTACAGATTACAGGGTCCAGCAGTGGCCATTTTTAGAAGACCTGCCCTGAACCTCAAGGACACGGTGTCTGTGGGTTCCTGTATTCCCCCTGGACTAACTAAGGGCCATGACTTGGCAAAATGCAATTCCATATCCAATAATTGAGTATTGATTGTCATTAATCAGCTCAAGGAGAGCCTGTCGGCTCCGGGGAGCCCTCCGACTGGCCAGAGCCTGACCTACAGTAACTCTCCCTAGCAAGAGCCCCACATAATGGATGGATTTTCGAGTGAGTCCCTACATTCAAGGCCTGTGTGATTTATTCACTTGGAGGCCCGGACCTTCCCTGTGTCCTACAGAACGAGTAAGTTATGCTCTAACCACTGAGGCTTGTGATCCATGCATCTGTCCGATTAGCATGGCAAAGATGTGTTGCTGGGACAGCAAAGTATTGTATTGGAGCAGCACTCCAATGCAAGACCTATTGTAAGAGATCACGCTGTGTTGTTGTGTCAGAGCTGTTGTGAGGGTATAGTAATCTTTTAGCTTTCTTTCATCTTAGAAAGTGCCGGAAAACACACTAATCCAGACAAGAGCCGAACCCACACTGTATTGCCAAAGAAGCCGATGTTACACAGCCCTGATTGCCGTTCTCACCAAATCTGACTGTTTTTAATAGGGTAGCCTAGTAAATATGGTGTAATTATTGATATTGACAATTTTTATGTGAATGAAAGGAATGGAGAAAGGGATCACACAATCCCTCAACACCCAGTGAGCATTGTCTGATCATAGTAATAAAAATAAAATAAATAAATACAAATAAAATTGTCATCATAACAACTGGTTGCTAGTAAACACCTGTGTTGTGCAGTTGCACAGATCTTATACATAGGCATTCTTCCTCTCCAATTGAAATGAAAATGAAATGCTTTTTACAAAAGCTTTGGGTCTAAAGGTAATCACGTTTTGGGAGTTAACCATTGATCTACCAAGGATTCATTTGCATAAATCACCAAATTGATTCTCCACCAGTGTTGCTAAGCTCTGAGGCCGTGTTAATTTAATTTTTTGTCACAGCGCTGTGTTCAGGGGGATGGGGCCATGTAATTAAGCAAATGCATATTTCTTCTGCTGAGTTTTACCAATCTGATTTGAAGCTTATTGCATTCAGACAAAATAAGAATTTCCAGTTGGTCTAAAGCAGAACACATTCTTAGTGCAGTAAATATATAATGGGGAACATCTGATAGAACGAACCTTGTTTTTGTCATTACAAAAACATTGGAAATTTACAGTTAAGTACCGTAAAAGACATAATCTATACTGTAGGCTGGCTTGCTTGTTTCTTTTGGTCACCTGGCACTGCTTTTAGTGTTGTAGAGGCCTTGGCCTTGGCCTTGGCGTTAATGCCAAACCAAATAAAGATCACTGGAACACCAGAAATAGGCTTCCAGTGAATTTGTTTTAAATTACTTATGTTTTAAAATATTGTATTTTAATATATTTAAAATATTGTATTTTAATATATTTTAATAAATATTGTATTTTTAATTTAAATACATTTTAATTTAACCCATTGCCTTGAAAACATTTATTATCAGTTTTCGTTTATACCTGACCCACACGTAAAAACTTAAAGCTTTGGGGCATTTAAACTAGTGAAAATCACTGCCATTTGTATGATAACATCACATATTTGAAATGGAATCCAAACTAAACAAACGCACAGTAATTCCTACATTACATTCTGTCTCCTTCATTTGCCGTATTTTTTTCTTTGCACCACCCACTCTTTATTTCCATTTCAAACGTTTTTGGAGTGAATGTTCTGAGACAGATGAAAAGAGGATCTTTACCCACATGGTTGTCCTCATTTTATGGAGATTAGAATGTGCTGCTTTTCTAACAGAGGCAGTAGCATAGCAGAGAGGCTGACAAATGTGTTCAGCTGCTGTCCTCTACATTGCATGAAGCCATTATTAGTCCATTACAGCGTGGCCGTAGCGTAGGGTCATATGATCCAGTGCTATTAGAGCACTTGAAACTCATTTAGGCCTTACTGAGCAATGCTACTAGATAGGTTGCATGGATAGGTTGTTCGCTAAACATAGCCGACATGCTAGAAGCAACCCACCACAAACCACCATGGCATGAATGCATAACTAATGTTTTTTATGCTATAGAAGCTTTGTTCCTTAGTCCTGAAATACAGATTTCTGCTGCTCTTTTGACATTAATGACGCAAGGCAGCTCTAAGCGCAACCTCTATAAGTCTGAGCATTTTAAAAACTGTTAACCATGGCAAGGTGAAGCTCAGTAAACTCAAATGATTTACTGCATGGGGCCTCCTTGCTTTTACCTCTTCAAACCTTCCAACACAAAGAAAGATATAGCTCAAGGCAATGGAGCTTGTTAATGTCACAGGCTATACTATACGGATAGTTTAACCGGGTTAGTACCATACTTTTGGTTTAAAAAAAGGTCTAAAAAGCCTTTCAAGGAAGATCAGTGCGGAACTAAGAATGAGAGATGATTAATTTTTATCTACAGTATACTATCTAATAGAGTTCAGGGAAAGGTTATGAGGCTTATAGCTGTCAGTCAAACTAACTACGTGCTAACCGACCAGCCTTGGATAGTAATTACTTACTAGCATCTACTTTAGCCTTCACTGCAGGAGGGAGAGAATTCCCCCGCTGCGTTATGAGACAGTCTGCTCTCTGGCGGATTATGTTTGGTGTATTTCTAATCGGTGGTGAAATGAGCAAGGGTTTACTGTGGCGGGATGCAGGAGGGAGGCAGCCAGCATCCATTAGAACACGGGAGGAATTGCTAAGCAGCCTGGGTAATTATTTCTAAATCAATATTGTGACAGGCAAAGCTCTGGAGTGCCAAATCCCAGACTGTCAGATTTGAGCGGGGGTTATCCCAGTGGAATCTCCGCAGCGCCAGTTGATTGATTTCCACATGATACCTTTTTACCTGGTGGTCAATCTGCAACTGTACCAAAGAGATCACAATCGATCAGACCCCACCGCCGCGCGGTATGTGTGGTTCTGTAGCTGAATACATAGGTCAGGCTGTGTGTGTGTGTGGGTGGGTGCACCACTGGCCTACTATGTGAGGTGCAGTAGAACCGCATGAGTAGCTTTATTGTGACAGCCTTTTGATTAAACCTTGATTAATAAGGACCTGATCAGTTGGGATATCTTATGTTAATTGGCGATGTGAGTTTTCCAGCTACTGCTGCAATCTGAGGCGCGTACCGTGCGCACCGATACGTGCACACTGCTTGTCAGGTCAGGCCATAGATATTCAACCAGACACTTAACCAACTGCCTTCGACGCTATGGTTCATTTCTCTGTGTGCTCGCAGCAGAAAAGATGGACATCAGTTTGAGACTTTCCAGTGCCGGCTATCACCCATGACCTCCACTGTCATGAATAGTTTCTGGGGGTGTAAAAATAAGTCTGGGTATAGTTATACTGTACAGTATCAATTCTAAATATATAATATAAAATATGGACTACATATAACTTGACTTGGCGTATATATACATAATAAACATAGTTAATTGGGGTACTCCCTGGTTTTTGAGGCTGTTTTTGTGTGTTTCGGGGGATTTCTTCTGACTTAAATTATAGATGTCTTGTTTAAGAGGGACAGATTTAACATTTGAGGCTCTGACCAGTGACAGGAACAGGACATACTGAATGACGTGTCATACTGCAGGATTTAAGTGGCATTAGGGGCATTCCTCCTGAGGAATATAAGCACTACCTTGAAACACGCTATATTATTTGGTTTGGATGTAACCTTTACATTTACTCCTTAAAATACTACAGCATAATAGGAATGTAGGAGATCATCTGCTGAACAAGACAAGTATGATTTAACAACCCAGAGAGGGCTGGGTTTAATTTTTTACTTTTCTCCCTGCCAAGAGGGGTAATTTCACAGGCTGGTTACATGCTGGGTATAAATCTTTTCCAAGTACACCATTTGGGTCCTCTGTTTAACTTAAGTTCAGTAGCAACCCTGTTTGACAGTTAAAATATATATAGGCCTATAACTTTTTTTTTTTAACTTTCCATTTCCATAGCATCTGTAAACCTCTGATGCCTGTGCAGCCTAGTCCAGTCTTGTATGGTACGGTAGTATACACACCAAAAGACAAACACACACACACCATCTCTGGCTCTCTGACACAAACTGACACCTTAGAATGGGGGCGCCCTCCCTATAATCTGATGAAATGACATGAAAACAAAACTGCTTTTAAAGCTGTCAGAACGAGAATGTTGGTGACCAGGAGTGAAATTCAGATATATAAATAGCCGATGGCTCCACAACTGAAAAGTTCTCAGAAAAAAAGGTCTCTAACAATAACAGGCGTCAAACACTCTTTTTTCTGTTTTTGAAGAGACTCTTCTGGATTTATATCCAGAATGCTCTTGTTGTTGAAACCAGCAATACAAAAATATTGTAGTTTGAGAGCGTGTACCCCAGTGCATGTACCCCATTTTCCTGCACAGTGGTGGTTCAATTTGGGGTTCTACAACACAATAGAGGAGTGTCCCTTTTAATGTAAAGAAAGCATCAATCCTAATTGTACACGTGCAGCAGGGTTTATCACAGTAGCATGTGGAAGAGAATGAAAGGTACAGTATTTCCATCTTCGCTCCATGGCAGGTTTCACTGCGGCAGCCTCTGAGAACAGCTGCCACCAGCAAGGCCATAAAAACAAATTGAGCTTTGGGTTTGCATCCAAGCTGCATGCACACGCTTGCAGGAGCGCGAGCGTGCCCTCACTTCTGCCAATTAAATAAGATCAGCAGAAAGCAAAATAACGATGCATGAACAGGCCTCCTTTTAAACCCAGAGTAAAGCCTCTAATGCTTCCACATAAAGAATTGGACAATTTTATAATTTAATGGGAATTTTGCAGACATATATGGCAGATGTATCGAGAGTTGTGGTCAAGGCCACCATAGTCAAGTCCCAGACATGGCAAAGGTTTACTGGGATTGGATTGGTATTTAGGGCCTTTATTTTTTCCCACTCAACAATTGTGCGACCTGGCCGTAGCCAAAACCAGTAGTAGACTCAATACACAGTGCGGTACCACACCACCAATTGCATCAACCTGCTCTTTGTGGTACTGCGGTACCACAGTTGGCTGAACTTTCACAGTTTAGGCTAATCCATTACAGTCAAGCGGATAGGTCAAAGGTTAGCACTAAACCTAATCTGACTATTGGTGTCTGTTAGATAAAAGTAATCCGTGGGAGGGTTTGTAGCTAGGTTTCCAACCAGATGAGAGGCGAGAGACAACATTGGAGAAAGCAAGAATATTCAAGCAAGTCGCATCTGTGAAAAAAGCCCAGGCAGAGAATTCATCACCTTTTGTGGATTAAGGCTTAGTTCAATCCTAATGACTCCACCCCCATTCTTTCTGCTGCTGGGCAAATACCTAATGCCTAGTGCTCCTGCTGTCGGCATAGATTGTGTATTCCGGCTGCGGCGTGTCTGGATAGTTGGCATGCGAAGCGTATAAACCAAGTGGTTGCGGGGCACAGAGCTGTAATTCCGCGTACTCTTAAGAAGGCAACAACCAGCAGCAACGCATGGTGGTGTCTTGAAAGCCAAGACATTTAAGTTTAAGCAGAAGACCCTGTAATTGCCCGGCACTTAGGGGTCCAATTTACATCTTTTTCGCCCCTCTATGGCTCATCTTTCCATCTTCTTACTGCTCTCTTCCTTTTGTGGCCTGTCAGAAGGGCTATCTTCAGATTCCATCGGGAGACTCATGAATTTATACATGGAGAAATTATTGATATCACCTCACCTTCTGGGTGTGCCAGTGTTTTTCTACCATAGATGATGAATGTGATGCGCAGAATTGCCTGCGACGTCTGCGTTTATGTTTGAATTATCTTAATAGTTCCCTATTGTAAAAATAAAATCGAATAACGATCTGTTAAGTGAAATGGTGGAAACACAGTATTTTCATTGGTGAACACGGCTATACTTTTCTATGTTATGAATTATCAATTAGGCCTACTTCATTCTGGCACACACTGTTGGCTTCCCTAGAAGATCCTATCTTGGATGGAGGATAACTGTGCTCTAGTGCCCACGGGCACCTCCTCCTCTCTTAGAGAGCATTACTTCCCCACAGCAAACGCAGGCCCCTGATTGGCCGCGTTGGCTTTCCTGGCACACGTCTGCCGTCTTCCCCTTAGTGTTACCCCATTCCCCGTGGCTACATCGGAGGTGATCTTAAATTCATTTTAGACTTGCATATCACACTCAAGTGGCTGCAGGGCTCAAGGCAGAGCTGGCTCATTAACATAAAAGAGAATTATAAATCCTAGAAAAGCAGACCCAACCTTTTCTAGCCGGTGACGAGCGCTCTGTCGGATTTGCCCCTTGTTTGTCAGCTGGGAATGAAGGAGAACCAGGCCTGTTTGTGTTGTCTTAAAACAGAGAAACAAGCTGTCCTGTGTGTGTGTGTGTATGCTGTCCGCCTGCAGGCTTGCTCCAGAGAAAGGGGGAGAGAGGGCTTTTTGCAGACACCCAATATGACACTTCTAACTGTGAATTGAACATCAATATGACAGCCCATCCACAGCTTTAGTGAGAAGGGATTTTTTTTTGTGATCAATACAAAATAGCATTATTTCTGTTTTATTTTGGTCATTTGGCAGACCCTGTTATCCAATGCAACAACAATGATAACATTCTAACAGAGCAGTGAGTTCGGCAGTCATAAGAGCTAGCTATGTTGCTAAGTACATCAACTCGCATTTTAAAGATCACATGTATTCACACCTAAATTGCTTCAGAAGTTCAGATGGTTATATAATACAACAGGCGGTAGACAGATGAAAGGCGTGGGTGTCCTCCCACACAGGTGTTCTCGAGGCAGTGACTCTGCTGTCCCCCAGCTGCAGGAAGCTCATTCCACCACCGCGGATATGAGTCGTGATTGAGCTGAGTTGACCCTCAATCGTCGTGCCAGCCCACCAGCTTGAGGTGGGGCAGTTCCCTTTACTGCCCTTGTAGGCCAGAACCAGTGTCTAGAATCTGATGGCTAGCTCAGATTGCTGGAATCCATAATGCACTAAGACCAGCCAGATGCCGGAATCGTGCGTATTGCTAAACTGGTGGATCAAGTGCGGTCTCACAGTACTGGCAGGATTTAATTTTTTTTTAATTTAGGGCAAGCTCGTGTATTTAAGTATACAGTATATATTTGTGTCAAAAGATACATTTTGAACTTGAAAAATAAATATTATTGCTGAATGACCTTATGCCGTAAGTTCTCACGTGTGTATTGCATTTTTTAAGATTGAAATCCCTTCATCATTTTTAGTTTTGTGCATGGTCGTGCACCCTCACAGATGTGTGAATGTGTGGTCTTCACACTCCATCGCCGTCGGTCCTACATTGCTCCCTGACCTTTCCTCGTGACCCTGTGCTGTCTGGCTGCCACCTGGCTCTGAGAGGAACGCAGCGTGAAAGGGAACGCACACTGCCGCGCTCATAAATGCCCGACCGAGATTAATGATATCCCAGATACTCCTCATTACTCTCCTTTAACAGCTGTCAGATGCGTCCCTTGCAGTCTCCAGTACCAAACTCCTGTAGGTACGTGAGAGAGTGTCCATTGAGAAACAAGCCATTTAAACAGATATTCAACAGGGTGCGGGGGCGTTAAAATGACCGGCTTAATACAGAGTGATGGGTGACTTTGTTCTGTCAAGCTGATTATAGATGTTTAATCCCCCGTCCAGAACACTCATATGCTCCATCAACCCTGACGGGGGTCATCTGAGCAGGCAGCGGACTCCACACCCAATGTTATCCTTTAGTAATTCTCCAGAGATGAGGCTCGATGAAGCGGACGCAGAAAAAAAAAAAAAAAAAAGCGGGTGTAAGAGTGAGGGAGCGAGAGAAAAAGATGGGGGGAAGGTGAAGTCCGTGAGTCTGTCTGCCTGCCTGCTGCCTATCGCCATAGGAGCACCTGCCGCTCAAACGGCAACAGATGCGTACGCAGAGAGCGACAGATATGGGGGCAGTGGAAGGAGAGGTGATTTTGGGCGTGAGCCGCATACACAGAGCGTCCTGCCCCCACACCAGGTTTTTATTTTTTTACATACCGGATAACTACAATTGCCGATTTCATCGCATTTCACTCTTTCAGTCTTAATAGCCAGTAACAGTTGTAGTTACTGGCTATTATTTAAAGGGGGAGCAGGGACTGGAAAATTACATCAATAGCAAGTTTTTTTCCCTCCTGCATTGTTCAGAGAGCAGTAATTACTGAATTGAAATTGACATTTAATGACATAATTATCGAATACAAAAAACAGCCACTCCCTAAGAAAACAGCCACGTATAATGATGTATGAAGAGAGAAAGTAAGAATGCAGAAAATCACACTTTAAATCATGGTAATTATTATAAGTGGGGTGTGTACTTTTAGCACCTTTTTCATGCATTTTTCACCAGTTTTCTGTAAATGTTTTTTAATAGGCTGTTATCAAATAAAAGGGTTATTTGACAAGAGGCATGACATTATACATGGTAGATTTGAACAGCATACCAATTATTTGATGACCTGTCACTTATGGTTCGCTTTAAATTGGCGCCAGTGAACCTTTATGCCTGAAACACACATGCTCGTACACACACACACAGGCAAACGCCACTCCCATTGCACTTATCAAACTGTCAGGTAGCCAAGCACACACCTAGTCTATTGGCTAGCCTGCTATTAAATCTCAATAAGATAATTTCCCTTTTCCAATGACATTCGACCAGTCATTGGTCTGTGTATTGGTTTACCGGCAAAACAGCTGCCACTGTTCGGCTGATGGGAATAGATTGGAGGTTGGTAAAAATTGGCTGCGGTTCCTGCTAGATTTGTTTTAATCACACAGCTTTGATTAAGGATCTATAATCAGGCTGTGTAACAAGTGCAGATAGTGTGTTGTCAGCTATTTACTGAAGAATTGAAATCCGCGGTGCCACCTAACCTACAGTGCAATGCTCAAAAAGCGGCTTAGCGCAAAGCTATTTCTTTGAATAGGATCGAATTCAATAGAACATTTTAAAAGAAGATTTGCATAGAAATTAGGTGTGTTACAACTGTCGTTTTTTCCCTCTTGATAGCCCTTCCTTTCTCCATTGTTTTAAATGGCTGGGTATTACGGGGGAACAGGCCAGCTCTGAGCAGGCGGGGTCACAGGTTCAAACAGGAAATACTTTACTTTGGTGTCAGAGGATTCTCAAACAGCTGTACTAACGGTAGAGTTTCCAGTAAGAGCTCCCTGTGGGCCTGACTCACATTCAACTAACTCAGGTATCTGAGTCACGGTTGTATGGAGAGAGAGAGAGCAGAAAGGGAGAGTGCACACCTATTCAGTAGAGATCAGGCTACTGTGTGGCCGGCTGTGTCCCGCACTGCCCTGAAGATTCAGAGCTAACATTCATTGGGCTTGGTGGCTTTCAAAACAGCCCTTTCATTGCAACAACCCAGAATTAAAGTGCTGTCAATAGCACATTTTCTTGGAAGGAGTGAGCTATTCATCCTTCCTGATAGCCTTGACATTTATAAACCAGAGTGACTTACCATTGCTACCTTAGAATCACCAACTCAGTTTTGTCTTACCCCAAATCTCTCCACACAAAGGTCCTGTAAAGCGCTTATCTGTTGTTGATGCCCGGTACGAGCAGAGATCAGCCAGGCCACCCAGCCTTTGGCAGTGCTTTATCAGCTACAATCTGTGGCACCGCTGTTCTTTATCTCTAATCACCAATGGATAAAGAATAACCTGGACACTCACTTGCCGAGGGCTAAAGAGGATGTCTGGTTGCTATTGTAGCGGTGGAAAGATGTAACTGAAACAAACGCCATTATTTAATGACGGTGCCTGTGTGTATTGGATAAACTGAAGACCGACATCACAATATTTAATATACCCATTAAGAAACAAGCTAAATGCTTGTTGTTTATTCAACAAATATTGTAATTCCTCTTTCTGAGTTAGCATTTGCTTTTCAAATTATCATGTACTTTGTATAATGAATTCCACTCCAAGAGTAAAGTTACAGGGTGCCCCTGCCACCTTCCCAGGGGCTTGGCAAATGATGACCGCCAAATGTGTTTGTTATGACAAGCGGCATTAGTGCTCGTCAGGGAATGAAGACCATGCCAAAGATTTAAACAAATTCAGATGATCGCCAAGATGCCAAGGGGTATAAAGACACCCTTTTGTATGCCCCGCTGAACTTGTGGCACCATCTTGCCTTATCTCGCCTCTGGCATGTCAAAACCATGTAAAGGTGTGAAAATGAGTGTGTGTGTGTGTGTGGGGGGTGCAATCTTGTCTTTTGACGGTGCCAATAGAGGGAATGCGCAAAAAAATGCCCATCGATTGCGCTGTCATTTTTGTCTATCGATGATTGACTAGTGGTAGACAGCCTGCAGGCCAGCATGGCCGGTCGGTTGACCTTTCTATTATTGGCGTGAACTTTGATCCATCTGACATGTGACTCATTACAGGACCTGCTACCATTCATGACCTTTTGCTAGAGTTAGATAAATGGGGGATTGTCAAATGTCCTTTCCAACCTGAGGCAATGTTGTTAGCTGGTGAGCTTTCTATTAACAAATTGGTCAAAGGTCTCATTCTCGTCCTATTCAAGTATGTGAATATGTATATTCACACAGTGTACATTATGTATTACACCTAAGGGCATACAGAATGCGTGTCTCTATTAAGCATAATGACAGTCAAACAGATATTTTGCATACTGTTTGTAGCACAGTATAGTCTGGATTGATGGACATTGCAAGTGAAATGTTTAAATCGCTTTCATTGTAATAAGTGAACTGCTAAACACCCATCTCCCTCCCATCTGCATTTACTTGATTGAACTTGATTCAACAGATGAAATCGCCATTGGGTTCACAACCTTTACCTGTATTTGTGGAGCAGGTCTGGTTCCAGTCAAATAACATCTGTTCCTGCAGGTTTTGTGCACCTACAGTAGTGTTCTCAAACAGAAACAAGAGGAGTCTTGTTAGTATTCGCTTATTAATGTGTTTACTGCCCGTAGTTGCTGGGCCTTTATTGGCTTGTCAGAATGTTTATAGGATGCTTCCTATAGGCTAATGGCTGTTGTGACATAGCCCAGGGCCCTGTGGTCAGCGCAGCACTGCTGAGTCATGCGTGCTAGAAGGAGAACAGTCTTTTCAATCAAACCCAGCCAGCCGGTTTTAGAGATTACTTGAAAACAACGCGAGCCACCCGGCCGCAACTAAGCACGTTTGCCAGCTCAGATTGACTTAAACCCCCGAACACGGCTTACATCTGGAATCCCGAAGTCCAAGAATCGTAAACATGTATTCAAAATTATACAATCCCCCCCATAATCATCTAATGCTCAGCTCCTAAAAAAGGATCTAATTTAGTGCTGCCCCGGGGGGAAGAGCCCCTTGGCCGCAAGCCCTTTCCAGCCCCAGAAACAATACTGCTGATCTGCTGGACCTCATCCCACGCAATGCATCACTGAGCCACAGAGGAAGAGTGCTGGATATAACCGCAGCCCTTTTGTTGCTGTGGGAGAGCTTAGCACACGCACAATTAAAATGGGTCATTTCGCCAGGCACTGTCGGTAAGGTATTTTATTGTTGGGGGAATATCTCATTAGATTAGCTCACTCTTAAATCGTCACAGCTACGCGATGAAAGGCCAGACCGTGTTTAGGGTAGGAAAAGTCTTGCTTTGATGGTTCTGTGGTTTAATGTCCTATTAACTAGCACACTCCAGTAGTCATGGTAAAATTAGAAAAAACAAGTTTGTGACAGGAAAGGGTTTCACTTGGAGGGATAGACGACAGGGGCAGGGGGGGTTATGGGGCAAATTGGACTGCAGCGTGTCCATTTGCGTGTGGGTGGGTGATCGCGGGGGGGGGGGGGGTCACCCTTCAATGTACTTTTATCTGCCTCTGTTAGCTTGCGCCTCATAGGGCGGGGAAGTCGTTATTTCGTGTAAACCTCTCCTTTCCCTGGTCTGATAAACCTGTGGCTTATCGCCGCCCCCAAAAAACTAAGCTCTCGCCGCTCTGACAAGGGTTTTAAAGTGGAGGAGAGGGGAACGCCCCCCCCCATGCACAAATCATCTGTCGCTAGAGGGCCGTCAGTGGCGCTCTGTCAGAGGAGCAGAGAGAGAGAGAGAGAGAGAGAGAGAGAGAGAGAGAGAGAGAGAGAGGAAATGGGGAAAGTGAAATACGGAGAAGCAAGTGGAGAACTCTGGCTGTCCACTCCTAAATTCCTCCATTTGAATGCGTGAAGTAACATTCGCCGTGTGACAGAGTGGTGCATTGTAGAGCATAGGGGGGGACTCTTTTCACGTGAGGCCTCCCTCAAAAAACACACAGTAGATGCTAAATTCACTTCTGTGCTTTTTGGTATGAAGTGGGTATTTGTCCTTTATTTGTCTGAATCCAATGTTTACGTCACTTCCCGCTCAACAGAAGATTAGTGGAGGTTTACATAAAATGTCCTGATTCATAACTAAAGATTTTAAGCTGAACTGTGTCACTGAACACTCTTCTCCACTGCGCCCCCTAGTGGTGGTGGTGGTGGCCCTGTGTGTGTAACAAGCAGAGTGTAGGCATGTTGTGCACCCGCCTATAGGCGCATATTACTGTCCAATGCACCTTTAAAATAACAGTGAAATGCTGCGCCATTGACTTCAGACCCGGTTTTTGTTGGTCATTAGCGCAATCACATTCCACTGCCTCGAGATAGCAATTCACCAACGGGGCGCTCAGATGGGCGCAAGAGCGTTTGCTATTTAAACAACGTGGGCGCTGGACGGTAAAATGACAACTGCGTCGGTCTGAAACTAGCAAAGACACGGCGTCTGGTGTAAGATAGGGCCCATGGTCTTTACTCTGGGGAACACTGTCGCTTTCGCAAAACTCATATGCCTATAAGCCAGAAGGATTTAAAATACACAGTATAGGCTTACATCACAGTTGACACGCTGCCTATGTAGGCAGAAAGATTTTGACACATTAACAATAGCTGTCTAAACAACAGGTGTGAATGAGTCAGCACCCCTGTGAAATACAGAGAGGTTCTTTTTAGAGCAACTGCTTTTTTTATCATCACCATATTTCCACCATATTTCCCCAAAGTGAGGCTGTCCTTTCACCGTGAGTGAGACATCGCACATCGTGTAGGCGAAAGACGTGATCCATTATGACGACCTGTAGGAAACAGCTGTCTGGCGCTGTCAGTCTGTCAGTGGACAAGAGGTGAGTCAAGAGAGTGCCTCTCTGCTTCTCTCTGACAGCAAATCAGTCCCAGTCTACTGACCGTATCCTCATCTAACCTTCTAACTGGCTGGTGCGTCTGCAGTGTGTCTGCCTAATACCACCCAGTGTATGTACTGTATGTGTGTGTGTGTGTGTGTGTGTGTTTGTGTGTGTGTGTGTGTGTCCTCTTATCACACACACACACACACACACCTCTCTCTCACTATACCCCGAGACCTCTGCTTCTCTACCAGTTCATCAAGATTGAGCTCCTTCTCAGTGGCCCCTACATGCCACTAAATGTCCTGCAGGGAAGGAGCCTCGAAAAAATCAGATCAGCATCCCCAACTAGTCTTGTCATTTTGTCATTTGTTTTGCTTTGAAGTCTTTTTTTTTCCACCCATTATCTCTCCTCTCGCATGTTTTTATTTAATTCAAATGGAACATCAGAGCGCAGTAAAAGAGATGAAAAATGAATCCGTTCCTATCTGTGTAGTAATGGGTCTGAGTTGGGGTGGGGGGGGGATCTTGAGACATATCAACCAGAAGTAGTCTCAAGTACTTCTTAATGTGGAACTGGTGTGTGCTCCCGTCTTAAGGGGAGAGCTGAGGGGGGTCACCGCGCTTCCGCTTGGAAGCAGCTCAGCTGCGCCGTAACGCCACTACCGTAGACTGTAGTCATGGCCGTGGGAGCCACCGATTCCCGGGTTCCTGTGTTGAATGTTCAGAAGCTGGCGGAGGCATATTTGGTCTGGAGGGTTCGCTGACAGACAGATTGATGTAGCGCTCACTCCCGTGTGAGATGATGGATTGTTCTCCACGTTGTTTTAGAGTGTTGTCGGCTTTCCCGTTCCAGCGGGAGATGTTTTGGCCCCAGAGACCGGAATGGGGACTCGTGCTGAGAGGAGTATTAGACTGGCAGATACTGTAGAAGTGCAGTTGTATTTCAGTTTCTGAGATAGCTCAGGTTGCATGGTTTTGGGAGCCCACATCCTGATAAAAACAAATACTAGAAATTGTCCTTTTTACACTAGGAACATAAAAATTCTCATACAATACACCCGCTTTCTGTCCTGGTTAGGCCTAGGGCCAGATAAACACAGATTTTGAAGTTTGTATGGATCCAAAGATAGCTTAGGTAGCACCCTCACCTGAAACAAAAAAGCTAAGGTTATGATTACATTTGCAACAATAGCCTACCGGTCAGCAGTGCGCATCTGTCGAAAGTAACCGACACATTTGCTGAAATTAAATGTTGTAAAGTGCCTTTGTAGGCTTGGCCATGTGTGTGTGGATGTGGTTTTTCAATAATATATAGTTTCTGATATTCTGACCTTTTATGATTATCTATGTCCTCCTCAGTGTGCACTATGCATATTATTGTCAAAAAAACGGCACGTTTGCTGTAAGGAAACAACGTGTTTAAATAAACACATAACCCCACATTGTGAACTTTACTAATGTCGTCTCCCTTTTAGAGATTTATTCAGTCTTTAGAATAGTGCAAGTGCCCACTTAGGAATGCTCACGAAGACTTGAAATACCAGTCTGATCTACTAGCCTACTACTACACTCATTCTGTAGTTTGCACCCATATACTAAAACGACAAGCTCCACCCCTGTTTGAAGCCCTTTGTTGTATAGCTAAATAATAAATCCTCAAACATGCATTTCTGCGGTCCTGCTGTTGTCCATGTCGGTCAGACCTTAAATCGGACTTTTTGTCTCTCTACACAACTGCAGTACGTCAATGGAAACTGCATGTCATGAGTGAAGTCTTGGTGTTTTAGTAGTACAACAAGCCCCCACATACATTAATTTGTCAGTTGTTAGGTTTATTGAGACAGTTCTCAGTTAGTGTGTGGAATTACCCTTCTGGTTGAAACCAGGATTAAAAAAAACACATTTGAAACTCGTCTAACATGTGCTGAGTGGCTGGCACGCCTATCTACAACTCCCTCGAAGGTTCTATTAGGCTCACATCTTCTCGATCCCTCCCCCTATAGCCACTTGCAAACCTAAACAGTAATCTGGGGCAGAAATGTGTACCTTTTAATAACATTGGCCCTGTTGGTCTGCATAGCATGAATTTAGATAAGTCATTCCTATTCGTGCCAGAACAGTAAGTACATTTGATGAGATTTGTAATGGCTGTTATAGTCCTGTTTGCCAGCGGCGATCAACAAACTTTTTTTCTTCCGAGTATTCTGTGCGTTCTCCAACCTGCACATTCTCACGCCAAAGCCCGAGGGGCTGCCTGTACAGC
Organism: Percopsis transmontana; assembly: GCA_025447815.1. Taxonomy (NCBI): domain Eukaryota; kingdom Metazoa; phylum Chordata; class Actinopteri; order Percopsiformes; family Percopsidae; genus Percopsis; species Percopsis transmontana. The sequence continues at coordinate 27,230 of JAOEHI010014263.1, forward strand.
CAGTGAATAGACAGTGCATTAAAGCCTTGTGTCATACAGGAGATGGATGGACGCTGGCTGGGCGACTGTTCCAAACGGGGGTGGGGGGAGCTGTGGGGGAGGCACCAGCCGGCTGAAGGGTGGAGGATGGAGGGTGGATGAAGGGGAAGACTTTGGATTAATGAGGGGCGTCTGGTGACTGATGGGGCGACATCGGTGCAGGGCTGTTTCAATTTCAGCCTCCCACTCCGCGTCTCCCCCCCCCCCTGTGCTGTTCATCATGCAAAACAGAAGAAATTCTATTCAACTCCTCCATGTCAACCTTTGTTTCTCAGTGTTATTTTGCTATACAGTGTAACCTGTCCTCCTCCATATGTGACGTCTCAACCTGCCGTCCGCTGAATGTTTATATAAAACTCTCCATTTATATTGAGCACTAGCTTTTGTTTTGGCTTTTTTTTTTTTTTTATTTGCCGCCAGACTTAATTTTTTATTTTTATGTTGGACAAAGGTTTAAGCAGACAGGAGTGCCTTCCACTCAAGTTAACCAGTCCCGTGACACTGGGCTGTGAATCGTAGCATCCACTCCCCAAGTGTCTCCCTCATTGCCCTTTCAAACCTCCCCAGTGGGACCATTATATTCAGTAGACTGGTGTGCCTCTGTTCTCTAAAAAGGGAAGGGAAGGGGGGTGAGGATGACGGGAACCATGAGGTGAGGTAAGGGAGAATGGGAGGAAAAATGGGGGTGGTGGGGTGGGGTGGGGGGGGACACACGGACCACATTAACTATTTATGCATCTACTCCCATGGCTATAGTGGGAATTACATCTGTTTTAATTATTGATGGCCTAACCAGCTGTCTTTATAAGGCGCTCGCCTGGGGATTACGCCGCATGGAAGATGTATTCCATTGTTGTTGTTCATGTACAATGAGAAGGCCCGCTTGGATTGGTCCGTGGTGCTCCACCCAGCCAAATGATAATATTTGGTTGGAAGTGATGGTCTCTAAATGAGTTTCCCTTCCTGATTCATTGTCGCGACTTGATTCAATTTCACTAGTGCGTGAAAAACGATGACGGAGATGAGTGTGTAGGCTTTATTACTGTACGGTGAAAGATGGAGAGAATTAGCCCCACTCTCCTCCTGTACCAGCGATCCCATTGTTTCTACTCGCTGAAGCTTTGTCTCCATTTGAACGTGAAAGAGGTTTGATGGACGGAAAGGGATCGGAGCCAACATTAGTAAGACAGGCTGATGAGAATGATGCCCTGTGGCAGAGCCATTTAATGTACAGGGGGAAAATAACTGCGCAGGATGAATCGATGCTGAAGCACCATACTGAAGCGGTGCTTTCTCAAGAAGTGTTGTTTGTCGCGGGGATTTTGCCTTTGTTCTAACTTGGCTGTCTACTTTCTCCATTGTTCCCCTGCCAGTCCTTTTCTCAAGTCTCGCTGTACTCTGATTGCCTGCCAACTGGCCCCTAGTCAGCTCTGCTGTGAGAAGGTATGGTTGAAGCAGATGGCAGTGAAAAAGCCTGAGGTACTGTATCTTCAGAGCAACCGACGTCCTGGCTGCGCTGTAACTCAGAGGGCGCTTACCTTCGCCCAGTCTGAACTCCAGTGCGGAGTGTTTGTGTTTCCAGCTGCGTGCGATTTAATGCATTTGTGCACTCGAATGTGTGTGGAAGGAGTTGTTTTCTGTACCTTTGGGTGTGTTGGTGAAGATAATTTCCCTGGTTAGTGCCGGCGTCGCTGTGAAGGACCGATCTCTCTTTGTCCTCTCCTCTAATGGGCCCATGGAGAGCTTGGTATTGAAGGACAGACCGATCAGACTAGGCTGGTTATCAGCATCTCCCTTCTGTTGGCCATCATTAAAGTCACCATAGCCAGAGATTCATCACCTGGCATTGTTGCTGTCACATAATCTATCTCCGAGTTAGATGTGCAAATTAGAAGCGCAACAGACTGAACATGATTCATATTGGTTTGCATGGGTCCGGCGTGCTTAGCTGGGCCGACTTGCACCAAGCCGACGCCTCGCGACGAGTTATTATGTGCAGCTGGCTTGCGCACGTGGACATCGTGAGTGATGGGCCCTCTTCTAGCTGGATTCTAGCTGGATTTAGTCTGGCCCTTTTTGCAGAGGAGCACACTGATTAATGAGGCCTATTAAAGTCTGTCTGCCTGTCGTGGGGTGGGGGTTGTGAAGACCAGCCCCCCCCCCTATCTCTGATAGATGGGCTCAGAAATGGTCCTTACCGCATGTGTCATCCAACATCTGAGGATATATTGATGTGCTACAGGGGGAGGGATCCCCTCGCTATACAGCAGCCAGGGAACAGAATGGACTGGAGCAGGACCAAACAGATTGGCTTAGGAAAGCTGCTGTGTGGACTGTAGACAGCTGGGAGATTATATGAGAGACGGACAAGGCGTACATGCAGCCAGACAGCCTGCTTACCTGCAAGCCAAACGAACATACACAGACAGACAACTAGCTTACCAGCTGGAGTTCTTTGCACCTGGGGAAATTTGTCCTCTGCATTCGATCTATCCTGATTGTTTAGGAGCGGTAGGCAGCCACGCGGTTCGGTGCAAGGGGAACAACTCCCGTTTTAATGTATTTATGTTGGTCGACCTTGGTGTGGTGGAAACATGCAAACTCTCCACTCAAAGGCGCCAGTCAGGACCCAGCAACTTGTTGCTGTTAGGCAACAGTGCTAACCACGGAGCCACCACGCCATGCAAGCTAGCTAGCCGGTCGCACAGAGTGAAAGACAGTTATCCTACTAACAGGGTATTACCGTTCTCATTACAGCGTGTCCTATGGTTAATTATTGATCAGCTATGCAGAGATAAGTCACTCCAAGAGGGAGGGGAAGTCTCACGCTGGGCTTTGACACTCCGCACGGCTCCCTGCTGAGCGCTGACATGCACACATGCCCACCCACACACAAAGAAATCACACACACATTTTCAGCATTTGCTCACACATCCCTGTGTGTGTGTCTTGGTGTTGCTGGACATTTTAACTGCCAAGTATAAAAGCCTGTGTTGTCTTTCTACACTTCAGCGGAGTGCCAATCTGCAAAGACCGTGTTTTTTAAGACTAATTCGTAAAGGGACAATTGTTTATCGTTGACGCGGCGACGGCCGCAGTGCGGGCGTCTAGATGGGAAAAGAGTCCAACCGGAAGGAAAAGGAAGTTCCAGCTCTGTGTTTGAAGTTCCCCCCCCTCCTGTTGTTGACCCTAGCTATCCATTCACCATACAGTATAAAGTATACAGCATACAGTATATCAGTATATGGTCGAGCCATTTGCAGCACTGTGTTTTAAAATGAATGCAACATCTACAACCTGACTCTTTTATTGATTTTGATTAAGCTGCACATTTTAAACTCAGTCTGTGGGCTCCAACACTTGTGAGGAAAATATCATTTTGAATCCCCACTGGGGGGTGTGCATGTGTGTGCGTGTGTGTGTGTGCGTGTGCGTGCGCTTGTAGGTGTCGGTGGTGTGAGGGTCAGAATCAGTCTATGATGTTCATCCCTGTAAACTGAGGTTTCCCACTGTGAAATTGGAAGAAATGTCACGATTGGCGCGCACAGGCCTATGCGCGCTCCGTGCGTGCCTGCCCTATCTGCGCACCTGTGAGGGATTAGC
>JAOEHI010014294.1:0-14366 GCA_025447815.1 Percopsis transmontana
TATATATATATATATTTATTTATTTAAGGTGTAACAAAATAAGGTTAGTAATTCACCCCGAGTCCTTGCTGATGGTCTAGAGAGTCATCAAATGATAAGGGAAGCATGCCGTCAGTTGGTTCCCCTGTATCGGCAGGCAACACCTGCAGGTTTGCGTCAGGATCTGCCCTTGAAGCTGCGTACCTCGGGGGAACAGTGGGCATCTCCACAGCTGCGAGCCCCATTCTCTCAGGAGCAACAAAGTGTCTTTGTGATGCGATGCGGAAGATAACCCCTCTCTATCTGGGCAGCACCGGGGAGAGAGCCACACCTCCTCCTGTCCATGGTGGGGACCCCTGATCACTGCGCCCAGCATCAGATAAACGAACTGTTGAAACCGCCACGGGGGGGACAGATTCCGCTGAAGTCACCTGGTCTGGACTTATCTGGGATGAAACCGAGAATTCCTAGCCTTAATCTAACATCAGCATCGCCTCCACACTCAGAACTGTTCACCGTGCAGAGGCACACACAAAAAAAAAAAGGTTGTACAAAACTCCCCTGGAGAAGAGCCGGCAGGGGAAAATTCAACCCTTTGGGGAGAATATGTGAATTTTGATACAGCGGTGTAAAACGTAGAACAGACATGGAGCACACTGTATTGTAGAGGGGAAGACAACCAGGCAGCGGAAACTTTAATGAGACGAAACGCAGTTATAGCTCTTTTCTAGACTTGGACATCATCTGATCTCTATCCTGGTTTTCTCTATAATCCTGTCGTTGAATAGAGTGCCTCAGTCCCCCGTGTGATGGGGTAAACAACCTGCGATCTCCCCTGTATCTGGTCTATTCTAAAACCCATCCGTGCTCACTGGGTTGGAAATACTGGAAAACACACACACACACACACACACACACACAAACAATACCTGGAAGTATTTCAAAGGTCTTGTGAACAGCTTTGATCATTTAGGGATTTATGCAGTCTGTCATTTCCGTTGTTTCAAACCAAAGGGGAACCAACTCAATAACTAACCAACGCAAATGTTCGCAAATCAACCTGAATTTGCTGCTTCGGTGTGTACAGTGCAGGTAGTTCAAATATAGGCCTACAGTGGGCCTGTTGTATTCCACCTGTAAGACCACGCCCATGCGACTGATTAAAGTGCTTGTGAATTCACAGTGGTGTTTTGTAATCACCTGGCTGATGGGAAATGGTTCTCTGAGAATATAATGCGCCCCCCCCCCCACGGGTGCGAGCGAAGCAGGGGTCCGGCAATAGTGCAACCGTGGTCCACGCGGAACGCCGCTTCGCCGCTTGAGAAGTCATCAATTTGCACTGAATTCCCTCCCCTATTCTTCTCTCCTCTACACGCCGTTTTCACTTGAGCAGACCAAAGCGTGGCACCAGCAACCACTGTACTTGAGCAAATTGCTGGTGATTGAGGTATTCTGCTGAACGCTGTGAGCCATTTGCTTTTTTCTCCTACAAAATAGGACCGTATTAAATACATTACGGTTCAGTATTTATGGTTCGGTTTAGCTTGTGAGCCACTCGGTACCTTGCCATTAAGCAAGATTGCTGCAGAGTAACTTTAGCAAACTTTGAGACATTCCATTATATAGTTTGTTGAATCCACGCACTGCATCAATGCAAACTGGTAGGTCTTTACATTCTAACCCCATATTATAATTCGTATATACATAATATGTTCTAGATAAATGCATATTATTGACAGTGTATGGCTTCAAGGGTGCACAAGTGGTACTCCACGGTTCAGGGTAATTTATTTTCTTGTATTTAATGCAACGATGATATCCTCACGACATCGGTACCGGCGGATAAAAACTTAAAAATGGAATTATCGGCGCCTGCAGATATGAACATTACTGTCAATGTGACGCGTTAACTATGCGCACGCGATGGCGCTAAAATGTTTATTATGTGTTGACAGCGGACGGTTGTGTGGCGCGGCCTCTGGTGTGATAGACGAAAAGAGAAATCGAATAGATGGTGACAAAGCAGAGATGCACATTTTTGTGCAGAAAAACCTGCCTCTTTAATCTACCTATTTAGGAAATAGCTACAGTATGAATCAGCCTGCCAGTCAGATGAATTTCTTTTCTTTTGTCAGCCTCATTAAGTGGACTTAAAGGGATGGCAAGGACTATAGTTCAAGTTAAGAGAGCTCACTGTTGGTCTGTTACAGTGCTGTTTGTGGCTTATAGAAAAGGGCATTTGGAGCTTGGTTTTCAGTTGAACCAATATATGGAAGCCCATTTCTGCCAATGTGATGAAAGAAAAGGACAAACGACTTAGCATCTCAAAATAATGACTTAGTATCTCAAAATAATGACATAATCTCAAAATTATGAGAAACTTTCTCATTATTTTGAGGCACTAAGTCATAATTTTGAGAATGTTTCTCTTTTTTTTTCTCATCACATTGGCGGAAATGGGCTTCCATACCAGCAGGCCTACTAGTCAGCTGAAGGGTTTGTTCAGCCTCGTTCATCAGACTGTAAAGTGCATCCTCAAAGCAGAAGTTTTAGGTCTACACGACTACAGCTGCTTTTATTTGGTGCACTCTATGCCCAAGTTGAAAACAAGCTGAAATGTTTTCCTTATTTTTCACCAGTGAATCAAGTAGGCCATCACAATAAGAGCACTAGATTAATTCTAGTACATGAGAGACTTGGTGCTCTCTTCAATGAAACATAAAATAAAAAAAAGAAATGTGTATATAATGAGGTGGAAAATATCGGCATGTCGAATATGGGCAAAAATCAGATATCGTGCATCCCTAAGAAAGGATTCCACTTTTTTGCTGTCATGTATCGCTTGGTAAGTCACATGTGATAGTGAGATTATGATAGTGAACATGTGATAGTGAGTATCAAAAGACGCACAGACCATTGGGTGCTCTAGTTCTTTGTTCTTTTTTCAGATCTTTATAGCTTGCTGTTGTCACATGCCTCCTTGACACTCAAAGAAAATACATGCCAACAGTGTTAAGGTTTTTATTTATCTTATCGGCTTATCGTCACCCTGTGGAGCAGAGGTGACTCACAAGCGTTTTAGTAATCATATCCAGGTTTTCCCGTTTCAACTGGGGACTTTGCCTTCAGATGTGTGTAGTTTGCTTCCCTAATTTCACTGAAAAGCTTTTGGTCTTTATTCAGGTGCTAGAAGGCAATCGCAGGTTAAACAGGAAAGATATTTCAGGATGAATACCACCCATACAAGACGAGAGAGAGCAAATAATGATGTTCGGTCAGATGAAAAATTGCTGAATACGGGCAGCAAGCACATGAAGGGGGTGGAAACTACAGATTTAAATGGAAGTTCCGAGACAGATTTTAATAAATTAATCAGGACAGGGATAGAATATAGAAGATCGTGTGACACCCGAGGAGCCTGCTGCTATAGATAGCCTTTTGCTGAAACTAGTTAAACTCCGGTGAAGCAGTTCTCTTTGCTCGACGGGAAAGCCTGAACACTGCCGGCATTAAGCTGCTGTCAGCTCACACTCAGAGGTCAAACGCCAGACTGTATCGCCTGTCAGACACAAACAGGGATGATCACCAAGGCAAAAGGGGAAAAAAAAGGGGAACAGAAAAGGTAATCTGCTGAAGGATCTGGGCGGCTGAAAATCCCCTGACGAAGTCAAAACCCATCAATCGATTTTGAAGATTACAAAAACTGTGAATGTCTCTTATTACGTGTTGTTGTTTTGAGGAACAATGCCAAATGATGCATAACCTCGAATCCTGACCAATCTGGTTAGGCTATCCACTAATAGGAACTATCATGCCATCTGGCAAAGATGAGTAGCATTGTGATTTAATGAGGATTGCAATGATGACACTATTGTAGTATTCTATTTCTATATAAATGCTATACATTACCTAAATGGTTTAGTTCAGTCTATCCTCTCTCATCCTCCCCTCAGTTGCTCAACAAGCAACTATTTGACATAAAACCTGTCTCTACTCGCACGCCAGTTGATGTGCAGCTAATTATTTAGCAAATGGCGCATCTATACGGCAGATTATAAAACCATTATAGCTGAAAATGGAAAGATTATGGATTGCTGCAAATGAAAGAGCAGAACATCCCTGTTCCTACATTCAAATGGTGGAACGTGAAAGTCCTGAAAATTGATGAAAACTGTTTGCCTGATGAAAGACGTGACGTTTTTAGATGTGTTGTTTCCTAAGCCCCTAGCAGGGCTCCATTATGTTCCATGCGCTGTAAATACCACAGTTCCGTGCCCAACAGCCACCTCATACTGAGCCCAAAATGGTAAAAGGTTAATGCGTTAGCTCTCCGCCCAGTGTGCCAGAATGGAAGAGTATCTCTTGGTTATTCCCCCGCTGGTATTCACAGTGAATTTGAAGCCCCTGCTATATCAGATAATTTGCCCTTTTCTTTTTCCCTGCCATTTGGCCCCATCATTCTTGGCTGTCTTATCTCTGACAGGGGGACCGGCAGACGCCCCCCCTCCCCCCCCCCGCCCCCCGCCCCCCAGCGCTGACCTCTAGACATATCTGCCGTCAACTTCGAGACATGGAGCACAGGCGAGGCACTCCAGTTCCTCAGTAGCAGCATGGACATGTGATGATCACTTAGATTAGCTCATCGAAACGAGATCATATGGATAAATAGTGTGCGTGGAGCGGTGCGTGTGTTTCAGCCCCCCCCCCCCGTCTGGGACACGGCGTGTTGAGGGGCGTGGTTCACGAGTCTCGGTGGGGGTCGGGAACAGGCGCGGGGCCATTCGCTAACCACCTGTCTCCCTAGAAAAGGGCCGACCGGGAGAGCCGCGAATGGGGGAGAGGAGGAACAGGAACATGGAAGACCCACGCTGAACCTTTCCGAGACACTGGATTAACGTTGCCTGTGTTGAACGTTGAGAATAAATGGCAGTCTGCCAAACAGAACTCTGTGTGTGTGGGCGCATTGCTTATTGCTACAGTGCTTTCCCCTATAGTTAGAACTAATTGAAAATAAATGCAAAGCAACAGATTCTCCTCGATCACAACGCAACATACAGTCTAATAGTAGCAGTGCTTAAATGCTCACAACTTACTGTTAAAACGTAATGGCTATTATCCCACTTAACATATTATGGCGAATTATATAAGCCAAGCAAAATTCTTTCATAAATAGTTTGAATTCAAATTGTGAATACCACCAATGTAGCAAGTTCTGTATAGTCTTTAGCAGCGCAATATCCAAATACGTTTGTCCTTAAGGTAGAAAACTAATTCTGAACGTACACATAAGAGAAAACACACAGAAGCTCAAGTAGCCAGCGTGAACTTACCCGGAAATTAGAGCTGTAAAAGGGAGCTTCAGAGTGCATTACGGGCAGAGCCATTGTAGAGCGATACATCAGCAACGCTGATACTCTCTCACCTTTGATCCTATCGCCTTACGCTGAGACAGACATGGCAGTATGGAGATTTGGAGAAGTGTCGGGGGGGGGGGGGTGTAAGAGGTATTGCTGAACCTAGGAGGTGGTGAAATCATTTGTGATCTGGTGAAATATATTCCAGTGCTCACAGGCTGGGAGCGGAGGTCAAAGCTCTCTGTCACAACACAGTCAGGCATAGAGGCATAGAGAAAACCGTTACCAGCTCACGTCAATGCTACACTGGCTGGACAATCCAGCACCTGGTCACCTCAAGAGTATATCAGAAGGCTACTGATGTTTCTCAGAGACTATTATCAATAAGAAGCAAGGTGGTATTGACCACAGTGCCACAGATGTCATTTTCTCCTTGGAACCATGGTTTTTTGTGTAAAAAAGCTTTGTTGCAATTAATTTATGAAACGTAATGTATTATTAGTATGAGTATTATTGCTACCAATGACTCACTGCAGAGGACGCGTACTGTATATAATGTCTAGTGTTTTGACTGAACACAATCATGTTACCTGTAGGGGCCTCGAGCAAGGACATGCGTACAGTAGCTGTCGAATCTGTGAGAACCTCACAAACTCACTAAACCTTTTCCACGTGTCCTCATGCGCTGTACAAAATAAAAAACACAAATTGACAGCGTCTAATCCAGGTCTCAGCATATGGCAACTTTGGCAGACTCAGTCCATTTCAAGGATGCTTTTAAAAAATTCAGATGCGGATTGCTTTGCTGCTGGGATCCAATTTCTTGTGCTTGTGTTATTTTATCTTCAAAATTAATGTCATTCTCCATCCAGAGAACAAGCGTGTGCCTTTCAAGCCTCATGCCGATCAGCAACGCACTAAACAAACAACTCACTGTTGTTTGCTAATGACGCTATTAGCATGCAGTAATGTTGGTAACACCCGAGGCCATGTACTGTACACGTTAGCAAACCTGATTAATGCCTCGCATGATATTGTACAGTACCAGAGAAAGCCATACCAGTCATGGCCTGCTTTCAATGCAATTAAGGGATAATGGTACAACCGTAATGTCTTACAAGCTAATAATGGAGGCCTTCAGTCGATGGGAATTGATTTGGAAGTCATCTCATTAATGACTGAGGCTATAGCTTCTGGTGGCTTGTCTTACAGACAGCTAAACCAGCAAATATGTCTTCCCTGTTCTCTGATCTGGATGACAAATAGCTGCCAGAATGAAACCTAGAATATGCCAAGTCGAGCTCTGATTCATCAGATGGTCGAATAATTATTTTACTCTTAGATGAACATTTGCAGTGCATGTCGTAACGTGAATACTGCAGTATAGCAACGAATCAGTAAACATACCAATATGTTTCCACAGCAAGACAGACAGACAGCAGCTACAGCAAGAAAATATGTAGCAGTCTTTACTCACGTGTCACTTAATAGACGTGAATCTGCTGATGGCGAGAAACAACCGATAAAGTCAGCAAACTACAACGCAACTTTTCCCCCCTTGTCGAAACGAGTGGTTTCATTGTTGATTGAAATGTGCATCGTTTACACATTAAAAACATAAAAATGCGCTGTACAACCACAGGACTGCTGCCTGCCCCAAACTGCGACAGACCAGGGCGCGTTGGTGCCTCGTTGTGACGCTGTGAATCTGCAACGTGGTTAACATAAGGTTTTAACTGTCTTGAAAGGGACGTACATTTTGTACTATAGGCTAACAGTATATACGACCTATTCACTATGACTGGTGTGTGAACATTTCTACAAGCTAACGAAACATCCTGTGAATCCATGGACCATGGTATAAAAGTGAGCATTCAACCATGTAAGGAAGTAATGCCACAAACAGGACTTGTACCAGCCCCCCACATTAGCATACAAATACAGAACGGGGTTTTGGCAGGAGAATCTGAGAGGAACCATTATTTTCATCATTGTCTATTTCAGTGCAATTTGCTAATCCTTGGCCAGTAGTGAGCAGACTAAAACCAGGGAAGGGAAGAACACACACACACACACACACACACACCCCTGTGTGCTCACGGCGACCGGGTGCAACGTTGCCCCTTGTGGCAAGGTTGAGTTTACACCCCACAGTGACAGCTGGCAAATGAACACCAGCGAGAAGATGTAATGTAGAACTGTAGTGGTCCAACCTAAAAAGAAAAGAAAAGGTAAACGGAAGGGTTCCGATGATTATCCCCGCTTGATAATACAACTGCCGTCAAAATGGCTTAGATCTAAGCCACTCCATATACCAATCAGAATTTTATAATAAGTGACCTTATGCGAATGGTGGAAGCTATGCGGCAGCACAGTTTTATGACACACAATCATCCCTGCTCTATTAGACAGGATTTCTCCGGCACGTCCATAAATTCACCACTTTTTCCTGCCTGTCAGCCCAAATGGTAAGGCAATAGCAAGCCACACCTGAGAGAGCCGCTATCCCTCCTCTGAATGGTCATATTAAAGCAGTGAACCCAAAAAAGCATATTAGAACGCAGACAGAGGCGCCAGCATCGCGTGGTATTTTACTGCTAAAAGGGCACCTTCTCCGTCTTGTTGACACACTTCCCCGGGACATGGAATAATTCCATTACAGCGACATGGGAGCAGACATGTTGGGATTGTGCAAACCAAAAGTTTCCACGCTGTCGAGCACCTCCGTGTTCATCAGACAACGCCGTGAAGAGGAGCACTGGATGGATGAAGAAGATGTCTGCAGGTGAAAATGGGACAACCATCAGGAAAAGGTCTTCTTAGGTGTGTGCCTCTGAATGGGTGTGGGTGTGCGCGCGCATGCATGCATGTGTGTGTAAATAAATTAATTAAGAACGCCTCTAGATTTTTGTACCAAATTATGTAGCTATAAAGGGATCCTGGTGTCAGCATATTTCCAGCCGTTACATGGCCTTTGACTGTTCAATAATATATAAGGCCTAATAGCTGCTCTGCTGCCTCTGGACGTGTTTGACTTGAAGTCAGATAATGAATGGAAAAGAGTGCCAGGGACTTAAGCCACGTGTTTAACATCCCATCTCTATTGATGAATTCCCTTTGCAGCTGTGGACTTGGCCTGTTCTTAGCAGTGTGCATGTGTGCGTGCGCGTGTGCGTGCGTGTGTGTGTGTATACGCGAGTGGCAGAGAGAAAGTTAACTTGTTTCACCGGCGCTGATTAGATGATCACAGCAACCCATAACCCAACCCACCATCCATATTCATGTCACACTGTACCATCTTCGGTTGTAATTGACACAAGCGCTGTGGTTGATTCATTTTGCCGGCTGTAGGGTTCTGCCGGTGTTTACACATGATAAGGCGGGCGGTTGTTCGACGCAACGTTATTCAGGAGGTTTACGCGCAGATTGAGGTGAGGCAGGATAAAGTCATTTCTGCTAATGGGTTCCTCCCTCGGGACCCACAGCGAGCACTGGAGCAGGGAGATACAGACCCTCCCAACTCCCAAAATATGAGAGACAATGTGAAGGGGGAAATTATTGATGAGTGGCAGTCCTGACTGTCAAACCGTGAAGATGGAGCATTCATTAATTTACAGTAGCTGTCTGGCTTTATTTCATCATTGATGGGAATATTATACAGCCGACCACAGACTTCCAGAGAGAGCGACACAGGGAGATCTGTAAAGCCAAATATGAAGTCACACATTCACTAAAGCTTGCTGAGAACAGTACCGCATTTTAGGGTCTAGAGATTAAGGGGACGTCTGTCAGCATTTCTCCTATGTTTGTGTTCAAAGCAAACTCATAAGAAGTTGGTTTTACAAACTGGTTGTAGAAACTTACTGTACATTCCTGTGGTTTATAAATTCAGCAGATCCGCTTATTTAGTCACTGGTAATTTACAGTAACATCTCGTTTAACACTTGAGTTAGGACGGACGTCATAGTAAAGACTAGCCATCTTGGTAACCAGGCCCCTATGTAAATTAATGGCGAGGGAGCCATAACTGCCCTTTCAATGGTCACCGGGACATAAAAACGGCATAGAATCACCAGTCAAATCTGATAAAAAAAAACACGAAACGTCACCATAGTCACCAAACACAAGTTTGGTGACTTTGCCCTAAAATAAGTTTTTTTTCTCACAGGTTCTACTTCTAATATGCATGCGCAAGGTCAAATGAATCGGCCAGTTCTCCCAACCAATGACGTGGCCCTTAATATGCCCATAGCCCCCCTCCAAAGGGATAGTTGCTCATGCTAGAAACAGAAACAGTCTTCTAAAACGAGGAAAGCCATAGCAGTCAAACGTTGATATTAACAAGCGATAGATATTTTTAATAACAAATTATTGCACGCTGTTGAACAAATCATTTGATTCACATAAAAGATTAGTTCCTTTTGAACGAATCGTTCGAAACACACACACACACACACACACACACGCATACATACAGTACACACACATACTAACGCATTATTTCTTGTTTAAACACAAATGATACCCCTCTAATGAGCTATGTTATAGAAATTTGAAAACAAATAGTGGAAAACAGAATACGAGTATAAGTTCAGGACAGGAACATTCCTACATGGGTGACCTGCGGAATGTGGTGCAGAAGAGAAATGGAGAGAGGGTAGATAAATGAGCATTTGAAATTAGGGAAACTAAAAAAGTTGGCTACCGTAACCAGCTACTGCCAGTCTCTGAGGAAAGTCCAGCAGCAGCTGAAGGTGTCTGATAAGCACAGTCACACAAAGATGAACCAGGAAGTAGAGAGGACAGGGAGGAAAAAGGGGGGGTGTCAGTTAAATTATGCAACTGTTTTCTTGTAAAAAACTATAAGAAAAAATAACTTATTTCAAACCAGCCTGTTCCCTAGAAATAAAATAGGAATATATTTAAATAAATGCCGATGTCTTATGAGCTTAAATGACCACGAAAAAAACAAACGATACCTATGACTCCATATCGCAAATTAAGTATGATTCATAGCTCCTCTTAAATCTAATATAAACAACTTAAGTTAGTAGCCATTCATTAATTATTATTACTTATCCAACATTTACCACCATCACCAACAGTTAGGCGACACATTCATTTTTTTCTTAATTTAAAGAGTTGCAAAAATTACATACAGTAGCCTAATCCTGTGTAAGTACAATATTCCATCATTGTAAGTACAATATATTATTATATTTGATAGGAAACTTGTTTCAAAGCACTTTACTGAGTATCTTCAGTGTTAGCATCATGGTATAGCCAAACATGTACAGCTATGTATACAATTACAATTATGTCGCTTAGCAGACGCTTTTATCCAAACCGACTTACATGGTGCTATTACATTGAGCAGATAGGGGTTAGGCACCTTGCTCAAGGATGCTTACAGGTAGGCCAACTCTGGGCCTCGAACCCAGGACCTTCTGGCTGGGAGTCCAACACCCAGACCACTAGACTATCCTGCCCCCTACTGGCTAGGAGTCCAACACCCAGACCACTAGACTATCCTGCCCCCTATGGCTGGTTTAGCTATGTATGCTAAACCAGCAAGAATGTCTGGTTTAGCATACATAGAGCCATGGAAAAAATTAAGACACCACTGCCCATTTAAAAAAAATATATAATATCTATATACAATTACATTTATATTTAATACATTTATATTTATTGAACATTTTTAATATATATTTTTTGTACCTTTTTGATATTTATATTTATATTATTATATTTCCAAGAAAGTGGAGTGGTCAGAATTTTTTCCATGGCTGTAGCGTAGTGTCGGTGGGACTCAATATACTGTAAACTGTCAACGTTTGACAGTGATTTTTAACACAGACGCTAACAGACGATTGGACCACCTTCAACCAATCAGAACAAGGCCTGTCGGTACTAACAGAACTACCCACACGGACACTGAATGGCCGGTGGTTTTCTACTCTTTGCTCGTTTTTCAGATCAGAGTTCTCAGACTGTAAAGCGGAGCAATTCGCAGAGGAAAAGCTTGCTAAATCAGAAGTTTTAACCCTCCTATTATGTTAAAAAAATAATGGGATCCATTATGTTATGGGTCAAATTGACTCGCACTGTGTAAATATGTCCAGGACGTATTAGTTTTAGAAAATTTAACATGTGGATGTTCAATTACATTATCATTTGGCTCTGAAATATCCTCTGTTTCTGAAACCTCTTCTTCCCCTAGTTCACCGTCAGTCTTTTACTGTCAGTTTGTTGGAGCTCATTTCTCTCTATGGCAAGATCTGCTTCAGCACTGAGAACAAGTGTGGAACAGCTCATTTTTATAATAGTTATAATTAGATCATTAGCTCATCAAAGACACGTGATTATATTGTGTGAAGTTACATTACATGTTTACGTTGATAAAAGCATCCGGGTCAAACTGACCCACAGACATAATAAGGTCGTGACCCTTAAGGAGGAAAAGTCAAAAGATTTTAGGAAGAAAAAAACAAACGGATTTCAGAAGACTCAAAAAGGGAAACGGGTCAAATTGACCTGCAACAAATTAGGAGGGTCAACCAGGCTGAGCCCCTCCCCCCGTGTTCATTGGAACAGCCTTCCCCTGTGAAACGTCAGGTTAGCAGATGCCCATTTCATAGTTTCCCTAATGCAGCTAGCGCAAGAAACGCAAAGAGGATTTCATTTGATCAGCTCTGTGCCAACAAAGGTTTACAGTGAATTGTCAAAGTCAATGCATACAATGGTGAAATCTTTTGGGTTTGCGAATTTGAATAATGTTTTTCTCTGGACTTCCAGGGAAATCTGGTGAGCTTAGGTAGCTCCCACTAACAAGCTGAAACAAACCCAAGCCCTGCTACCTTCTGGGTATGCACAAAATCCAATTGCATTTACGCACAGCTTAAATAACAAGTAGAGGAAACAGAACAGAGAAGGCAGTACTACTGTAGGAAATATGAGCAAAAAGAGGATGTTTTTGGAATAACATTTCTGTATATTACTTGTATCATTAACAGGGTGAAGGATGTTGCCGGCTAGCGAGAGATATATCTCCCAGACAGTGTTTAGGCCCACTCTCTCCGAGATGTTTTGCATTTTACAAACAATTTCACTCACAATGGTATTTCCACAGCTACGCTGTTTTTCTAGAGCTCAGCACCCAACAACAATGTTTCAACACAGTATTCCTGCTTCACAGCGACTGACATGGAAGAATCCACCTCGAAATGTGTCCATGCAGAGAAATCACTTTACAGCCCGTTATCTTTGTCTGCAGAAAGAAAAGGCTCTCGGTGTAAGAAAAAGCTAGAGTTCCTCGCAATGGCATAAGTCATGCCATGAGGCATGAGTCATGAGTCATCAGGCTGCATTGTAGTGTGTGCGTTACCAGGACCCACCTTTTCATAGCTCTGTGTGTCCCCATGGTGCTGGCTATCTCGCAGTGGTTCGTTTCATTTACCTGTCAATATTTACTCTTCTCATGCCGCTGTAGGGCCCTCCGTGTCAAACGTATCCCTGTGATCTATTGTTTACTTCAATGCACACTGTGCTGTACTACATTATGTATTACAAGGCTGACTGGTGGATCCATTTTGGGTCAATTACACATTCAACCTGGCAGGGTCATAAAACCAGTGCTGTTTTCCTGGTGTAACGGAGGCCAGCGGTGCAGTGAGGTGTTGAGCTGTGCAAAGTAAACCTCACTTCCCGACGCCTTTAGAGACAGACGCTAGGGCCCTTTGGGTTTTAGCCTCCCTTGCTAACACGTCCGCCTCCCACACCGGTGAATCCGGTGCGGGAATCGAGCGGTTACACTAACACTAACCAGATCTGATCAAAAACATTAACATCGCGTCATTTTAATTGACTCCAAGCCACTTAATTATAGAGCACTTCTCCCTGGCACAGACAATGGGGACGAAAGGTTCAGGAGGAAACAAAAGTGTGTCTTGTGAAGCTACACTGCTATTCCTTCAGGTTCGCCGGTCGTCACTGTTGAACAGGCAGACAGAACAGTGCGTATGTCACCGCAAGATTAATTATTTCTCGACCACACCACCAGGGAAGAACCTCCAGATGGAGATTTCAGTGAGTGAATGGCACTCACAGATGTTCCAGCAGCTGCTTGATCCTTTTGGCATTTGCCAAGGCAAGACACATAGACAAGTGGGACCTTGCATGGCTCCACCGCTTGTTTCTGTGATGCACAATTAAGCACTTTAAAGCAATGATACGTAAATGCAACAGGCGGCACTGCCACAGACATATAACTGAGAGTAAAGACATTCCTACCTTTCCAGCTGTTTATTATATTATATTCAAGAGAGAATATGCAGCTGATGTAACTGTGTTTTTTATGCTGATTTCTAATGTGTGTAAACTAGTTATGTTAAACATGAATTAAGGTTCTTATGATGGGATCTCTCACTCAGTATACATGCAGTCATTGCCTATTGAGGATTTCGACCTATGTTCCCATAATTACAGTGTTTACACCGCCATTTTGGAGGTCAACAAATGTTGACTTCCAATAGTGACACACCTGTACTATAAAGCCGATCTTCCTTTATGGAGTCTTTGAAACAACTTGGATGTCTCAAGTAAGACAAGATGCCAACAGAAACTCAACGAGGCCGGTAAACACGATCCATCCTCGTTAGCGAGTCATCTTCTCGTACCTCTGCAGCGCTGAAACGTGGGCGACCCTCCCCACCTCGAGTGTTACGACATTGGGAGTGTCCTGATGGTAAAAATGACCACAGACAAACTAAGACCAGTCTGTTTTGATGGGGATGAATCAGGGAACAGGCTTGTATAAATACAATGTTGCAACAAGGGAGAAAGACGAGTAGCTTCACAGAATTGCTCCACTACGCGTTTTCCTACTGAACAAAGAGTAAGAGTCTTGTTTATATACTGTAGGTACCAACAAGGGTGGGGGGGGGCGGGGGGGGTCGTGTCACAATTCAGGTAAGCAGTGATTGGATATCATGGTAGCCAAATAAGGTTTGGGGACGGTGGTGACTGGCCCCA
>JAOEHI010014294.1:20401-30855 GCA_025447815.1 Percopsis transmontana
CGTCCCGGTAACGCACAGTGCCGAGACTGCCTGCAGTGACATCGGGCTCCGCCCCGACGGTGCTCATGCCGACGGTGCTCTGGTTGACGGACGACTACGTTTTCATTGCTGTGACCTTAACTAGCCGACTGTCCGGAAGCTGTTAGTGTCTTGACCTCTGTTCCACAGCTGCATGTTCATTCATTGTTAATGGTGGGAAACATTGTTCAAACCCTTTGCAAAATTATCTGTACAGTGTCCTGAAAAAAGGAGTTCATACAGTATCTGTTGTTTTAGGCAGGCGTTTTGCTAGACCAAAAACTGTGGGTTAGGACCCCTGTGGCTTCACAACATGCTTTTAGGGGGAATATGAAATAATTTCAAGACTTAAACATCTTTTCATTACAGTATTTCAGTAGATTTAAAAGAAAATTATTTTTTGTAATATGGTTTTATTGTATTTAATGAGGGCATTTTTCAATGCGGTTTATGTTTATGTATACCATATATTTGTATTGGTATGTTATTCCATTAAAACAAGGGCCCACGGTTCGTGCTCACAAGAAACCTCTTTTTTGGGTCCCCAGTCAAAACGTTTCAAGACCCCGGTCGTAGACGGTTACACTCCGCTTGGGCACGTTAGTTCAGTTTACTTCATCTTCTTCTTTCTCTCACTATAATCATCATCCAGACATCACTGTGAATCAGAGACAGCGTGCATGCCGGCTGTCCTGTAGCCTGACTAGAAGAAGAAGAAAAAAGAAAGTAAATCCCCACATCAGAAGATGGGTGACCTGTGCTTAGCCTGTGCTTAGCCTGCAGGTCAGGATTCAGTGGACGCCTCTCTCAACAGCTTAAAATGAAAATACAGTCAGCTTTCTCTCAACTCGTATATAGGCAAGGACTCACCTCTCTAATAAAAGAGCAGGAATCTCTGTGTCTGTCTGTGTGTCTGCCTGTCTGTTTGTATTTCGATCATGTCGGGAACCGCTCACCCAATCGACTTCGCACGTAGCAGGTGTGTCGCTGAGGGGGTGCAGCTTCGCGTTTGGTGCAGTAGGGTCACGTGACAATTAACTCCCCTGATTAACGTTGTGTAAACGAGAGAATAGCGCCAGCCGGAAGCGGGGGGGTCCCGTGGGCGGGGGTCCCGTGGGCGGGGCTTAGCCCCGACATAAAGGTCCCCGGTTACAGGACCACAATACGGTTCTGTACTGAGACAAAGGAGGAGGCCACTGAGACGTGTGCACCTAGGAGCGAGGGGAGGCGTCACGTCGACCCCTGTGAACGGGGCACCGCAGCGGTTTCTTCAACACCGCTTAACCCACCCCGACTCCGATCGCACACCAGCCATTCGCCCATGCCGCTTCCTGCCGCCTGCCTCTCCCCCGTCTCCCATAATAAGGGTCTGACAGCAGCGCGTCGGAGGGGGCGTCGACGCTGAAAACAGTTGATTTGGAAACCGCAAATCATGGGCAGCAGGGGGGTGGGAAGGCTTTCTTAGCCTCAGCGTGTACGGCGGGGGGGCGTTCACTGCCCCAGTGTTGTGTGTTAAGATTCACATGCATCACAGGAGCCCCAATACCCAGTTAAGATAAGCTGAAGGACATTAAACAGTGATGAGATGTCTACCAAGAGCTCCACAACTGTATGGTTTAATGGTTCATTTGAAATATAAAATATGTATTGTGCTTATTTTATATGATGTACATTCCTGTGTGCAGACACATTTCACTTTCCATAATCCAATACTATTATATATGTATGGCATGCATTTATGGTAAGAAAATGTGATATTATGTTTGTGTTTCAAGATAATATATTCTTAATGGGATGCAAATTAATATTCATGAAACATTATACACATACTGTATGCTACACATATAGTATACAGTATATGTAGCAGTTTATATGTTTTCTTCAGAGCGTCCAGGCGTTCTGGTCACGGCACGGTAAGCTAACAGTAAGTCTCGTGGACACGTGGGATAGATGGGACCCAGTCACAAACTGGGCCCACACAAAAGAGAAGGCACAGCTATTGAGATTCCAGTGAAGACTCGTGAATATTCCCCTGAACCTCTTGGTGGTGAGGTATTAGCCACTGGGGCAGCGAAAGCCGTGAAAAACGACAGCTACGGGTGTTTAGCCAAACACAAAGGACAGTTTGACATCTCTCTCACATTGGTAGGTGCTATGTGGTGCTGGTTAGAACAACCTTGCACAAGCTTTCGTATATTTCTGCACATATAGAAGATACGATTCTCAATTTGTGGCCATAATTGCCCTTTTAGTTGAAACTAGTTCAACAAAAAGTGCTGAGTGGCACTGAGTGGCACTCCTCTCTACTCCTTCTCCTCCAACACACCTAGGTTCAAATGGTTTACATTTACATGTACAGCATTTAGCAGACGCTTTTATCCAAAGCGACTTACAATCATTTGTCAGTACATTTGTCAACAGTTGAACTGGTTAACCACCAGATTTTGCAAGCAGATAACATTCTCCTAGAATAAGGACAGCATCATGTCATAAGGTTACTTCACTTATGCATTTTTAGTACATTACTCAAACGTTATCATTCACTCTTCAGAACAGTCAATAATTGCTAGCAGCCTAAATTATGGCAAAGTGCTTATATAATATTCTAAGAGCTGATCTAGCAGAGTAGAAAGAAGGACATTTTATTTCATGGAATTTGGTGCTTTAACTAACAACAAACTAACAACGCAGAACAATAACTAAATCCAACAGCACACAAAAAGCGCATCAACGTATCAGTACGCACTGTAACCCCTTTTCCCAGGGACTTGAAGGTGCAGACCTTTGAATCCCGACTCCCCCCCCCATTTTGAAATTCGACAATTTGATTGGTTTAGATGTTCTGTCACTCCGCCGATATGAAACCACCGCAAAACCCTTCAAATTCTCAGGAGAAGGGGCTCGTACGAGCGTACAGCTACGCCGTGTAGGTGAGAACTTTTGATGATTGAGTGAAACCATAGTAAATATGCTTTTGTTTAAAAAGGGAAAAAGCGTTTAATCCCCTCACGAATAACACACCACTGCCTTTAAAATATGTTCTTTTCAGATATCAAACCATGTCC
Organism: Percopsis transmontana; assembly: GCA_025447815.1. Classification (NCBI taxonomy): domain Eukaryota; kingdom Metazoa; phylum Chordata; class Actinopteri; order Percopsiformes; family Percopsidae; genus Percopsis; species Percopsis transmontana. The sequence goes on from JAOEHI010014294.1 coordinate 23,485, forward strand.
TGAGATGTGAAAGAAGGCCTAGGTGCCTGGGGCGAGGACTAACATAATCTCTGAGTTGTGGTTAAGGACAACACAGTGCCACCTGACCAGAGTGCCTAACATCTCCAGACAAACAGCACATGGGCAGCTGATGAGCAGGGAGCGTATTAAAAGGGGAAGGGGGTGGACCGGGCGCTTGGTCACTTTTCAGCGTGTACCTGACAATTTCTCTCAGAAAACATAGTTTCAGCCTTCAACCTCGTCACCATCAAAAGGCGCCCATGCGCGAGAAAGGGCGCGTGTGCGCGTGTGTTCGCAAGCATCCGCGTATACATTCCGCAGGGCGCGCGCAACTAAAATCCGAAACGGCGAAGCAGGATTTTTTAGAATACGGCGCGCAGATTCGAGAGAAACGTTTTCAAGTCACGGGTCAGTGTCCTCCTACAATGTCCGAATGACAGAACATTTTACGATGCAGTGGGCCTGGCTCACCCACCCAGGGGGAGGGAGGGGGGAGGGGGAGAGGGGCAGAGCCCGGACAGGAGGAGCTCATCTCTGTATTAAAGCTATAAATAAAAATCATTGGACTTCTGCGTTATTGCTTTAACGCTCCGGGGCGGCTCGCTCTAGCCAGCGTGGCAGAGGACGATTTGCAGACGGTGACAGGTGACAGACAATTGCTGCTTACCCTCTAAATGTCACGGGGAAGCGTTCCGAAGGTGACCAGCGGCCAACAGGGCTCTGCGGCTGAGCCATTGGTCCCTCACGGGGTCTGTCATCTGAACTGATAGAGCACAGAGCCACTTCCACATCCGGTCAGGAGCCAGGAGGTGAACTAACGCAACCCAGAAGATGGGGATGATTCCCTGCTTTATCAGGCAGGCAGGCGTGCAGCTTAAGGTCAGCGAACGGCAGCGTGACACAACTTTCCAGTGTCTAGCTTTGTCAGCTAAAGCCCCGGCTCCGTGTGAATAAATGGCGTTTTAAAGTGTGCCAGGTTTTACAAGTTTGGGCGCGCAGTTGGCGGAACGGTCCAAAGCCCTGTGAACGATTATATGCATTATGCTAGACTGAGGAATGCTATTTGACACATAACTGATATTTATATGACTGACTACTACAGATCAATTGAAATAAAGTGACACTACGGACAGGAGCATTTTTTTCCCCAATTACTCATTACATAATTCAGCTATTCAAGGTTAGCCATGAATGCTAAATGCTAGCCTAATAAACTGTATTCGACTGTATTCCATTCCACATTCAGGTAAATGGAAGTTTTAACTTTTAGATTTTAAGCTAAAATTAAAAATGAGTAATTTAGAAACATTACAAAAGCTTTTGACAATCTGGAAAGGCTTTTGTGTATTGGGCATAATGGGTAGGGTAATTTGGCACACACATGCGCGCACACACGCGCACACAGACAATGTGCAGTGTCACGTCAATGCTATTGTTAAAATGTTTTCCAGTCTCTAGAGCCTACTTTGTATACGGACTGCGCGTGTCTTTCCCTGGTGCCTCGCAACAAGTCAACTGCAGCAGTCTGAGGAGCTGCTTTCTGTCGGTCAGTACCAACTTGTGTTCACTCTCTAAATGAAGAAGCGTGTCTGCACCGGCAGCAGGAAGCCTCTCGCCTCTCCCCCGCGGCGGGTCCCAAAAGCGGGGTCTACCAGAGGGATCAAGGGGGTCAGCCTGTGTAATAACATCACTCTCACACACGCACCAGAGATGATTACGGGGGGGCCGGCGTTCGCGCCCCACATGCCCACGACGGACTCTCCACCCCGCCACCACCAAGCTGAGCTGAGCGGGTGGTGGAGCTAAACTACCTTTTAATGAGAAAAGGGAGCGTTATCACTGGGAGATAACACCTTTTTCTTCTTCTTCTCCTGTCAATATACTGTGTTTTTTTAGAGATATAATGCTTTAATCTGAGAACACGATGATCAGTCTGATCTCATGCCGAAGTACTACTCACTCCTCACTACTGACCTCTAGTGGTTTACAATTTACAATTACAATCAGGTCATTTAGCAAACGCTTTCATCCAAAGCGACCTACATGGAGCAGGGAGGGGTTAGGCATCTTGCTCAAGGATGCCTACATGTAGGCCAACACCGGTGCTCGAACCCAAGACCTTCTGGCTGGGAGTCCAACACCCGGACCACTAGGCTAATTTACATATTGTACATTTAAGAGACTCAAGTACAAAAGTATACGCAAAGGAAATAAAACTATATTCACACTTGAGCACTGAGGAGGATGACGAGAAAAACTGAACAGGTTTTTACCACCCAAAACAGATGGTCTAACTTCTCAACGTACGGTAGGTTTGGACAGGAGGTGGAGGTGCCCTCGTAGACAATTTGTTTGTCTTCAAACTTTTTAATTATAATTTAGATTTCTATTTCAGCGTTGGTACTGAGAGATTCACTTTACCGAGTTGCTGAATAAATACTGTATTTAACGAAAATGCTACATTTAGGCTAATAGGGTCTGCTCTGTTTAACCTTGCTGTGTACACAAGAAACACTGGGGTTTTATCTTTTTCTGATTTTCTCTGTGTTAATTATTTCCCTACTTATGTTGGGATTATGTTGGCACAGCCATTGATATTTGTTTTAGAGAGCCTAAGGGTGATTTAGCACACGCCCCTTACCATATTAACCTTTGGTGGTGCCTAGCACAATATGGTTTTATTCATCATTAGTCTAAAGCAGCAATTGCTGTTCAGAGACAGTCAACTATTACAAGTACTGTAATAGCAGCTTTGTACTGTATGTGGTTATTGTGGCATTTTGTTGAAGGTTAGTTATGACAGATGACCTGTAATATTTCAGAGATTAATAGATAAGACCACAAATATCATCCAACAAATGACCGGGATGATGAAGTTTAGTTAGCTGGTTTGACTAATGGTTCCATTCCCCATTACAGTAATGTGTGATTACATGCCTGATCTTGACAATCAATTACAATCATCTTGGAAATTAATTGGTCTGGAAATATGGCTAATTTCCCCTTTAATTTTCAGTTTTTCCAAAGAAGAGTTGGCAACCCAACAAAATAGGTTTTTAAGTCAAAATAGAAGCTCATTTATCAATTTGAACAATAGCCTCTGATTGAGGTAATTATTATCCTGTATTTTCAACAGTCTGTAGATCAATATTAAACAAACACATGCCCTTTTCACTGCAAGGTGCTAGTGTTGAATAGTATAGTAGAGTGAATCGTGAATGTTTTAAACCAGGGGGGATTCTTCGGCACGTAGCTATATGATAGTGTGTGTGTGTGTGGCGGACCGTGACTCGACAATGGGCCGTCAGTGTTACCACAAGTTGCCGTATGCGCTCAGAACCAGTGCGCGATGCACAGATTAACGGTACATATAGTAAAGCTAACATAAACATATAGTAAAAGCTAAATACGGGGGTGAGGTCACGTCACGTCTCGTGAACTTCAAACAAAATGTAGCAATATTATCGCGCTCCTCGCAGACTCGCGAGACATGCTCATGAACATTATTGTATATTCCTACAGAAAATATTTGTGTGGTTATTGTTGTATATTCCTACAGAAAATATTTGTGTGGTTATTGTTGTTGTTGAACTGCACCTAAACTTTGTGTTGTTGCATAGGCCTACATTTAAAATTACATTCGGGGCTACAGTCAAAACTTTCGGGGCTGAAGCCCCGGAAAAATCACCTGGCGACACCGATGTTTTAAAAACAACATGGTTATGTTCCACAAGGCCTCCTACCACTGTGCTGATGACACACAAGCTGTACAACCCTAAGAACCTCAGTCCTACAGATGAGCTGTTTAACTGCGTTAAGGTCACGCGACAAAACAGAGATCCTTGCCATCGGGTGGCTGAGTGGCAGGAGATCCTTGGCGACAGTGGCAAAGGTTCGATACCCTCTGACTTACTTCTGTCTAAGTGTCGAGGTGTCCCTGAGCAAGACGCCTAACCCTGACTGCTCCCGGTGTGTTGGATGGCGCCTTGCACGGCAGACACCGCCATCGGTGTGTGAATGGGTGTGTGAATGGGTGGATGTGAGGCAATGTACAGCGCTTTGGGTGGTACAAATAAGCGCTATATAAATGCAGTCCAGTTCATACCTAGTGGAACACGGAGCAGGCGAGACACCTGGGAGGAACCTGGGAGGAACATTGGTACGGAGGCCTGAACGTTGAAAGTCACATTTTTAACATTACTGAAACATCATCTAAAAGATATTTCCAAAAAACAGTCAGTTTATTAATCTGTAATGCCCTTTTTACTGGACATCCCAAAATACTAGGAAGACGCCTCCAGCTCATTGAAAGTGCTGCAGCCAGTGTGCTCGCTGGGACAAGAACAGCTGACCATACTGTAACTCCCGTACTTAGATCACCCCATTGGCTGCCACTACATCATATTTCAAAATACTGTTTATTGTTTACAACGCTGTACTGTATCACTGCCTGACTTGCTGTGTTAAGAAGGATGAATGCTCAGAAGAATGCTCAGATCGCCGGGCGATGGTCTCCTAGCAACACCCAGAAGACAATCTAAATCTGGGGCCTTATACAGAAAGTCTGAGATCCCATCTCCTCTCAGTTTAGGATGACATTTAGGATTTTTGGTAATACAGAAACATGTTGCCTAACTGCATTAAGGAAAAATCCTATTTATCTTAGGATAGGATTACAGAACCGCCCCAACTTTGGGATTTCCCATGTTAGGAATCCTAAATCAGGACGGCATAGACCATGTCCTCAATTCATAACAACTGCCAAAAATGGCAGCAGCACTCTTGTTAGGTCTGTACGGCGATGAAGATAAGGAACATAAACACAGAAATACAATGATTGAAAGGCTACTCAAACCGTATGATAACGCTTTAGATTTACCAGACCAGGTAATAATGGGTATATATCGACTGCCAAGACGATTCATTTTGAATTTGATCAACGAGCTACGCCCGACTTTCTTTGTCCACAATAGCAGTGAGAGCTGTTGTCCACCTGGAGCAGACTACCGGTACATTCTAGTCAAAGATACAGGCAGGCTCGTGTACATTAGTATAGATACAGGCATGACAGGACAACTGGCGGTTGAAACATTGAATTTACAGTTATAGTTAGGATTTCTTATCTTACATCTTATCTTAGATTTCTTATCTTACAAGTAAAGATAAGATCGGAGGTCTGAGATAGGATAAGACACAGCCATGAGTTTAGGACTTGCTTCTGTAATAGGAAGATAGGATTTTCCCATCCTTGAAATTTAAGATTAGACAAGCAGTCATCATAAAGACAGCAGTGCAGTAAAGTGATCTGAACTTATTAGTCTGTTCTAGCAAATAAATAAAAAAATATATTTATATTTACTTTTTGCAGTGAATAGTTGCTAAATTACTAAATAGCAACAAATCTTTGACACATTGCTATTGAGGTATGTGGTCAAGATATTGTGATATTTACTGTGATACTCTCTCTACATGAACGGCCCGCGTGACGGACAGATTCTGCAGTAATGGCGTCCTTTCAGCAGTACCCTCAGGTATGTGAGATCTTGAGATGCTCTCTAAAAGCGACCATTTTGCCACCCGCTTGTCTGGAGAGCACAATAGCTGCTTTCTGAGCCACACTTCTGCCATCTCCATGAAATGACAGACAAGGAAGTGATAATAGCTGAGAGGTTTCTACCCTCTTCTAAAGGGGGATAGCGGCATAAGTGTGTGGATGTTCACTATACGCCAGGACTCCAGAATGTCCTTTTGTCATAGGCAGTGTGTGGAGAAGGTCCTGCACAGATTGAATTCAAGCGTTGTGTTTTTTTCTGAAATGAGGAGTGTGTGTGTGTGTGTGATTGACAGCTAATCACATGCTAATAGTAAAAAAGGATCTAACCACTGAAAAGGAGCTATAGGCTCTACCCTGTATATTCTGACAGCAGACCACTGTTTATACTGCCCAGGAGACAACTAAGGCAAGGCAGAGGTCACGCTATTTCATTTTTACTGTGCTTCCAAGCAAAGGAGAATCACAATACAATGAGGAAGTATTTTCACTGCCCATTCCAGAGCACACCTCACACTGAATCTCAGTGGCTGAGCAGAAAACCATCCATCCATCCACCAGACACAGGCAAGGTGCAGAGACAGGTGCAAGATGAGTACAGGATAGGTGAGGGGGAGCGACTCCCAGCCCGCATGCCCAGTCTACCTGTAAGCATCTTTGAGCCAGTTGCCTAACCCTTCCCTGCTGCTTAACACCTGTAGTTGTACTCACCTTAAGGTGCTTTAGACAAAAGGGTCTGCTGATTGTAATTGGATTACAAAGGTGAGGTATTTCATTCACACACATTATCTTAGGTTTTAAACTAATAACACTGAATGGCTATAACCTTTTAACTTAAGAATAATCCCTGAAACAAATTACCAAGACATTACTTCGAGGAATGCAAATTGTCAGTCTGAAAGCCTACACCAATTTGTATTATTTAATTTTTTGCACTGTTCAGTGAGCCAGAATGTCCAATTCCTTTCACCTGTAATTTATAATTAATGGAGGAAGCTGTTGTCAGCCGATAATCAAATAAATTAATGTGTGTTTATAGTAGCAGAGGAAGTTGCAAATCAATTTAAATAGTATTAATTTAGGAGTTATTTCCATCTTTAATCTAGAATGGAAATACATTACAACAAGTTGATCGAATACTAAATCGTGTTAATACGTATGTTTTTGTATTATATGTTATATTAGGGGAAAAATTATATCATTACATTACACCATTATATCAATATGCAGCATGTTAGCATAACATAATCATAGGTTTTTTTTATGAGCCAAATGAGCTAATTACCCAGTACCAACAATCCCACCTATCAGAGCTAGACAGCTTTACATAAATAATCTATATACAGTATAGCCTTTTTTTTTTTTTTTTTTAAACAAGTGAATAAAAATGATGCATCAGCATACTGTAGGAATGTGTCACCTCAGGAGGACATACAGTAGTTGTCATCACCTTTGACTTATTGATTTATTTACAGGGTGTGTGATTCCCTGACACCTTCCTCCCGACTCAGCGGTCACTGGCAGTGACTTACAGGGTGTTAAAGGAGACACGAGTGTCATTGGGGAAATACTGTCACCCCACTTGTGCCTTTCCACCGAGTCCCTGAAACAGTGCAGTGTAAGCTGCCGACGTGCATGTAATGTGACGCGCTGTTTACGGGTTGTTTTTAAGCTAATCGTCACGACCAGGCCTGAGAGCCCAGAGCGTGTTTCTTGATGTCCCGTCTTTGTGTGCCAGTACTTCTCGTACTTCTCGTACTGTGCCAGTACTTCTCGTACTGTGCCAGTACTTCTCGTACTGTGCCAGTACTTCTCGTACT